>WURS02470280.1:0-13079 GCA_011762765.2 Rhinocypha anisoptera | reverse complement strand
GCTCAGTGAGCTGAAACGTACATTGTACATTAAAGTTTTATTTTTCTGTGGAAAAGTGCTGTTTTTATTCTCAGTATCTTAACAGAATTTTATAGCAACAATTTGTGGCTTCTGGGAGGTATAAAATTATATTTTTAATAACATTTTATTAATCTAATGGGACCAAAAAGAGTTAAGCACTAAACAAAACTCAAAACATCTCTGCCCTGATAACTATAAATAAGGAAGTTCTTTCCAAGGATTTAATAGGACATATGAACAATTTAGCTCACACACGTCCAAAAAATGCTAATAGTATCCTTTGATTTCTTCTCTGAAATAATGTGTCACCATTCAGTACTTTTAAAAAAATCTTAACCCTGAGAACTCATCTACAGTAGAAAGCCAATGGAGAATATCTTTCCAACTCCATTAGTTATATCAAAACCTCTCCCTTGTGCATGATTCTCATTTCTGGTACATGTCTTGGTGGTGGAAGCTATGTATGGATCTCAGTATGTTGTATGGACCAGCCACAATCCTTTGGTTAAGAATCTTTTTTTCAATCATTAATTTTTATGAGCTGATCGGGTTAGCCTGTGGATAGCATGCTTGATGGCCAACCCAAAGGTTTGAGTCCCACTTCAGGTGTGAGTGTTGTGTTTGTCCCATATGATTTTTCCATTATTTGAAGAGGTGCTAAATGACCATATCTGTCAATGCACCCAATAAACAAAAATATACTAATTTTTACAACTTAATTAGTTGTGTATTAAAGTTTTACATCTTTTGAATTAATTTTGCAATGTTGCACAATGTTATGTTTTTAAAATTTAAAAACCATGAGTGGGGCTTATCTGTTTAAATACATGGACCATCTGTAAGCACCTATTGAATAACATAATCTAGATAGCTTAACTATCCAGAAAGAGGTTCCCTTTGTACCTTACCTTTTTAATTTCTTTGCTCCATCCAACAACTCCTGTTTATAATGAGATCATATTCAATGAAAGACTATCTATATTTGTAATTAAAGAAAATGAATCACTTGGGTTTGAGTTTTTATTTATTTATTTAAATAGTACCTGAATTGATAAATTTGTGCTGTTTAATTTTATTTTTAATGGTTGGTTGTTTCAATTATCTTTGTAGGTACGTCTAGTTGCTGCTGATCAGCCCATCCTTTCCAAATCTGCAGTTTTTACTGTTTGGCGACCTTCTGAGGATGTTATTAGCTTGCTTTCTAAAGAAGGAACTATTTTAAACATATATGGGCTTACTGCTCATGGAATGAGGTATTTGCAATTTTTACCAATATCCAGTAGAACAAATATGTTTTCATATATGATTTCATATTAATGTCAATTGGTAATAATGTCATACTCATATCTGAGCCTTTAAAGATATTTATTTTGTTGGAGCAATCACAGTTCTCCTTTCTTGTTGGGGATGGAAATGGATGGATGGATAAGATGGATAATGTCATACTCATATCTGAGCCTTTAAAGATATTTATTTTGTTGGAGCAATCACAGTTCTCCTTTCTTATTGGGGATGGAAATCGTAAATCAATTAGATTCCTTTTATGTATTATGCCAGTTTTTACATATGATGGTCATTCATTGTATGATGTTGTGGCACATTGAGAAAAGCCTTTGGTTTGTTGAAGTAAAGGTTGAACAAAGATAAAAACTAAAGAGAGTGTAGTGATTTGGTATTGATTGACCCTATGGAAATAAGTACTAAATGACAATAATAAGATGTGATGGTTTTAGGTACTAAATACCTACATTTCGGAAAAAAACTATGGTTATAGAAGCTACGTGACAACCATTTCTTCCCCTAGAAAACATTTGAATTTTTAGATATTTTCCCTGGAAATAATGGGAGAGGGCATCACATTTTAATACCAATAGTAAAAAATTAACTTTTTTCCTTATAGATCAAATTACATCCAGTTGAACAGTGGAAAGCAGACAAGATATAAAGTGAAGAAATCTCAAGCTTCTACCATTCCTTTTATGGAACCTATTTATTCAACTCTAAGGAGAGAAGTCCTGAGCCAAGGATTTGATGACTATAAGTTTGATTCAGGGCTACGGTGTAAATCTCCCATGCCACCTTTCGGGGAAATTGATGTGGTTGCCATGGTGATAAAGGTTGGAGAGAAACCTGATCGACCTAAAGGTCAAGGCTTTCAACAGGTGTTTTTGGCTGGATCGGATGGCAGTTTGCTCAGCATTGCTTTCTGGGGTGGGATTCAGGTAGGTTTTATGCTTTATTACTGCACTCTCTTTTCCAGAAAAGGAAGTGGTGTATTTAGGAATTCATTTATTTGGTTGTGATTACATATATTACTGGTTGTGTGAACACGAGTCAAAAGTCTAAATATCATCATCAAAATTTTGAATCGCATTTTGATCCACTTTGGTTCTGTAATATTTTGTGTTCAAGTAGATATACAGAATCTTGTCATACAGGACTGCTACTTGTCACATGCCGCCATGACATCAGTTGATTTAATCAAACATAAAACATGCTCCAAAGAAGAGCAGTGTGGAGTGATACTATTATTACATAGCGAATAATCACAAAGAGAGCCCTTTTAATACCCAATTTAACAAAGAGAGCCCTTTTCCACTAGTGAAAATATTTATTGCCTTGACCATTTCAATGTATTACATCACCAAAGCCAGGTTATATATACAACCAGACTTGTATACTAAAATATTCAGGGAAGTGGGAGACTATATTGGAAAGTGATGAGAAATTTTCAATTGTATGATTTTTATATTTTGTTAATAAAAACCAAATAACGGTTACTTTTAACTAATATGTAACCTATTTGCTTTTTTTATATATTGAAAAATAGTGCCAATTCAGTTGATGTATCAAAAGTGGTGCCTACCTCAATCTTAACATTTTCATTCTTACTCTCTTTGTGACTGGATTTAAAATGATTGAATTTTTCTAAAATGAAATCCAGAAATATTTGTATGTTATGACAAGTCACTAGGAGTAGTATTAAACATCTAGACATTGACGAGTTTTTACAATGACTGTACAATACTGGTAATTTCAGATTGCAGACAGATGCTAGTAAAAATAAGATTATAACTAAGTCTCATAGTTTAGAGACTTGAACATCTTCATCATCATTAGTGCTTCAATCCAAAGATTGGTTGACTGCAATCCTCCATCCTTTCCTATCAACTGCTAACTTTCTTACCTTATGGTAGTTCTTCTTTCTAATGTGCCTTATAATTTTCCCAATATATTTGTCTCTCTGCCTTCTTCATGGGGTCCTCCCCTCTATTTTTCCTTCTATTATATTCTTCACAAACTTTTTATGCCTCAGGGTGTATCCTATCACCTTGTTCGTCTTTTTCTTATCGTACTCCAAATTGACTTGTCTTCCCCTGCTCTCCTGTGCACTTCTTCATTCCTAACTCTATCCATCCACTTCATCATCCTCCTCCAGCATATGTTGCAATGGTTTCTATTATTTTCTGGTCTGTTTTTCAATTGGTCCATGTCTCTGACACATAGTGTTCATATGTACGAATGTTTTCACATACTGCTTCCTTGTTTGGAGTGATATCTTCATTGATCACAGCCTGACTGGTTCCATCTTGGTTCACGTTTTACCTTATTTATCTTCTTATATCTTAGGGGACTCTCCATAACCATAAGATTGTAGACACTATTTATATCCTTGACAATAATAAAATATGTTGGTTTTGCTTGGATATATTTCCACAGAATTATTTAACGTGACCGGTTTTGACGGATTACCATCATCATGATAATCCATCAAAACCGGTTGTGTTAAATAATTCTGTGGAAATACACCCAAGCAAAACCAACATATTTTGTTATTGTCATAATGGAATTCCACCAAGTGACGGCATCCTCAGTGAATTTTATTTATATACTCACTTGGGATAAGTCTTGCACTGCTTCACTTGGTTCATGTATCTCTGTCTGATAAGAATATAGTTGTTTTGGTATCTGGCTATGTCCTGCAGCATCTTCCATGTGTATCTTCTGCATCTGGGTTGCTCTGAGATTGTGTTCACTATATCATTTTCTTCTCATTGAAAAATTCTATTAGTCTCTCTCCTTTAGCATTTCACTTTCAGAGTCCAAACTGCCCTACATGCCTCCCTCCTTGCCTTCTCCAACCATTGTGTTCCAATTGCCCACTACTATCAGATTATTTTTTCCTTTTGCTTTGCTGAGGATGTCTTCCAACTGCTCATATACTTCTTCTATTTCCTCATCTGTATGGCTGGATGTTGGCAAGTACACCTGAACTATCACTGGGTTCATGGGCTCTGCTTCAAGTTTCTCCTACAGGATCCTCTCATTGCCAATATGGCTTCGCTCTTCATCTCCATTCCTAACTCAAGAATGATGCCTACCCCTCCTACCTTCCATTCGTCTACCAAATATATAACCCTGTATTCATTGCTCTGGAAGTCATCTGCCCCACCCCATTTAATTTCACTAAATTCTAAAATGTCTATCCACAGCCTGGTGATCTCTTATCTTTGCATTTTCAAGCTTGCCACTCATTCCCAGGGACCTCACATTCCTATCCTGCATTTATCCATTATGACCAATCTACCCTCCCAGTAGTCTCCACCCAGAGATGCAATTGCGGGACTATTTTACCTCTGGAATATTTCACTGGGAGGATTGCCATCATGTCATATATGTGAATGCAAGGCTGTATTTTCTAGGGATATTAATGTGGTAATTTACTGTTGTCTTCCACATCGCAGTGCTGCAGCCGATTCCTTGAACTTCACTCTCATTCTTATCAGTGGCACTTGCTGCCAGTTCAATACTCTTGATCTACGGCATCAGTGCCTTCTAGTGAAACTGCTACCTTCCAACAATGGTTGTGTGTATAAAGTTGTAGGAGCTGGATTTAAAAGAAAATAATTTCTTCAAAAACAAAAAAAAATATTTCCCTGAGACTTGAACCAGTTTTGCTTCCATAGTCCAGCATATTATCACAAGGCTACCTCTAACCTTTGAGGTAGTGTAATTTTTAAACCTTTCAATATAAACCAATATAAGTTTACCAATGATTATATGTTAGAATGGAAATAAGTTATTTTATTTTCTGTTTATAGATATTTGTTTTTTACATTAATCCTGTGACAACTATTCAAATTCACTATATTAATAAGTAATACTTTTTCAAAACTATAAATGCCATATAATTTTCAGGAATTTGCTGTGGAAGAATTTCTTCATCCAGGATCCCTAGTGGTTGCACAGAATCTACATTGGCGCCGCCTCCATGGCCTCCATAGAATTGCTACTGCGCAAGCTGTTGAGACATCCAGTTTCACATTAAATCCTGTAGATGGGAGACTGAAAAAGATCATGAAGGATTTTATGGTTGAAGTTGGTTCAGAAAGACAATTACAGGTATGCATAAATTCTTCTTCCAGTTATTACCATGAAAATTGGAACAATGGAAAGTCAGTGAAAAATAACAAGGTTCTAAAGAAGTTATATATTATTATTTTACAAAAATATATTTTTTTGAAAATAACACAAAACTTCATTGTATAGAGGTGATACTTTTTTCTCAGAAATCTCATTTGAAAAGTGAGGCTATGGCTCAACCACAAATACAAAGAAAATACATTTTTTTTCAAATGATAGAATTGTTGTGAGCAGTCATTGCAATTAAGGGATATCAGGATAAATGTAATTTCCCTCTATTTTTCAGAAATCACAGATGGCACATACTTTACATATAATTATAATATTGCATTTGATTGGTTTTTAGTAAAAATCCATCCTCTTACTTCAACTTGAAATTTATTCATTCATTGAATAACTTTTGTATCATTCTCCAATGTCTTGTATAAAACGATTCCTTAAAAAAAAACAGTTTTGCATCACCGCTTTACTCACAAAGGGAATGTGAAAATCACCTTTTGCTCTTGTGGCATGTTTATGAACATCACAATTGGTGAGAATCAATTTTGTTAAATATGGTGGTGTCAACCCAATTTTGGTTTTATGGATAAATTTCAACACTTCAAAGTCCAACATTTGATGGCTGTTAAGCCAATTTAGCTGCTCAAGCATGACATCAATCTTGGTATACCTATCATACACATGGATTCTCATCGCTCTATTTTGCAAAGTCTGTATACTTTCGTACATCATAAACTTTCATCATGAATAAAATAGTCTGACAACATTGAAAGTGTGGCAGAACTATTACATTATAAATTTTCTTCACACTATCTTATGTCAAAAACATACAGATTCTTGAAATGAAGCCAATTTTTTCCAGTTTTCTCACAAGTATAATCAACATGTTCATTAAACCTTAATTTCTTATCAATAATATCTCTAAGGTATTTCATACTTTCAGTATAATTCACCACTTCACCATCAATGAAAATTTGCATTTTCATGCTGTCGGTCCATTGATATAGAGATTTTATCCCAAGAATAATTGCTTTTGACTTATTAACAATTATTTTTAGCTTATTTACATAAAATCATAGACGAAGTAGAATCAAATCCTCATTTAAACTAATATCTATAACAGAGTTTACTTCAGTACTGTGACAGTATATCACATTATCTGCAAATAAGTGATACTTGCATTTTCTCAATATATTTCCTATATCATTTATGTACAATATAAACAGCAAAAGCCCTTATAAACTTCATTGGGGTACCCCATGCATCACATCTAGTTCGGTAGACATTTCCTCATCACATTTCACAATCTGACTTCTGTCAAGAAGATAATCTTCCAGCCATTTGATTGCAACCCCATCAAAACCACATATTTACAGCTTCTTTATTAATCTTTTCATATCAACAGTCAATCAACAATCTTTTAAATCTAAAAACACCAGTACAATCATTTTACCACCCTCTAGATTTCCTTCCTGTCATGAAACACATTCTGTAGGGCTTCACAGCTATATCCTGTTTTAAAGCCAGATTAATGTTCTGTTAAGATATCCTGTTTTACAATAAACTCAGTCATTTGATTGTAGACTTTTCAAAGATTTTATATATTGCAGTTAGCTTATTTATAGGCTTAAATTCCTCCATATTCTTTGTCCCAGATAAATGATCCCTGCCATAATGAAATAAAAAGATTCAGATGTATTGTTAATGTAGAAAGTTTTATTAAAGAGAAAGATTTGCCACTCAGTAATTATTGTTAATATTGTCTCTTAATATTAGTGTTTGAATTTCATTTTGATAGTTAAATGGTGCCACATTTGTCCAGTCTTGTGAGCAGAAGCTGGCTTTGGTTCTGGGGCTTGAGTGCAAAGAAGTCAGCATTAATTCCTGCCAAAAGGAAAGTGCATCTGTGGGATCAAAATTGACAGCTCCTCCTTTATCCATGAGTACTTTGGCCAAAGATGCCTCTACTATAAGGCCATCAGTTGCAGCCAGAATGAAGAAACTACAGATGTATGAGAGGTGTGCAGAAATTCCTCTTCCCATCTGCCATCTGCAAAAGTCAGCTTCAGTTGTAAAGGCATTTCAACCCCCAAAGAAGTGCCCAGTACCCTCTATGTCTGCTAGTCCTGAGTGTAATGTGATTAAGACAGTGCCCGAAAAGTGTCAGTCCTCTCATTATCTTCATACAGAGGGAAAATGTGCAGATGCTTCTCTTTCAGAGCATAAAAAAATACAGTTCTCTGATGCGGATAGTCCTCCAATGAGCCTTGATTCAGAACCTCTAGAGTAGAAATGACCCTACTGTTGAATAGGCTAACACTGTTACAATTGCATCAGTGAAAGGTTAAAAGCATATACCAAATAAATTACCAGATTCTATATTTTAAAATATTGTATAAAAATATTTTATAACATCATTGTATATAATGTACGATTATTTGCTTAGACAATCGAATTACCTGTGACAATAGACAATAGACAATAACCTGTGACCTGGAATAAAAATAATAAAGCAACTATGTCAGTAGAATTTAATGTTACTAAAAGCCATGTGTGTTTGTTGAATAATACTTTTAAAATACTTTATAAACTAAAGTGTTTTTTTTTACTTTGTATGGTGCTACTGAAAAATATTTTTTCTAGACTAAAATTTGGTCAATGCATGGCTAAAGTTAGTTTGGTACGCATTACATTTCCTGGAAATCTGTTCTGTTAAGACCTTTAAATGTACAATTTTAGTGAAAAACTTATTTTTTATATATATTAAAGCTGTTAAATATGCATTTTTCCAATTTTATTTCATCTTATAAATTTATATTTCCATTATCCTGAAATTTTGTATTGTATTTAAAATTTAAGATGTATTTCTGTTCTTGTTTGAAGAAGTCTTTACATAAAGAATTCCTAGATTAAATAGGGTAGATTCAGGCTTAATGTTGTGGAAGTTTGTCATGATTAAAATAGCTTGATGAAATACACTTTTCCACTCGTAATTTCTTTTAATAGAACAACCTGGGTTTTGACCTTACCACATTTTGAACTTACCACCTCCGTCAGGTATAACTAAGGTAGTTGTGCCTGACGATAATGTTGTAACTTCGAAACCCAGGTTGTACTATTAAAAGAAATTATGTGGAAAAGTGTATTTTATCAAGTTATTTTAATTAAGAATTTTTGGTTCAAAAAAAGAAGCATGGTGGTTTTCTGCTTTACATTAGTATAAAGTTCTGTCTGCTATCTGCCTCCCATCATGCCTATTTTTTTCTCCCTCTACCTTGCTTTCCCAACATTCTACAGTTACCAAGAAAGGTTTGGATAGTCATGAGCCAAATAGTTATCAGTTGTAGTAGTAGTTGTTCTAATAGTCAGTTGTTAATAGGTGAGGATAGAACTCACCTAAAATAAACCAAATAATAATAATCTTTATTCTTTAGTAAATGGCATGTGAGGATTCAAATTCATATCAGGGTAATGAGGGGGTGGTCCAATTCTTTTTCCTGTGCCTCCTGTGGTTTCCCAGAAAGATCTACGGTACCCAGAAAATCACTCGGCATGGGTTAAGCTGGAGGTGGCCAGAGGCATCACTGGGACTTGAATCCGGCTCCCTCATTCAGTAGTCGAGTACTCTACCCACTGGGCTACCACAGACTCACCTTTAAAATATGTATAAATATACTTTTTTATTATAAGAGGAATACATATGTGGTGAGTGCAATGACATAATGCCAACTCCAAATAAAAAAATGTATTCCTGAATGTTGAATTGAACTTTGTTTTTCAGCACTATGCACTATTCATATTTCACTTTTAGTTCACATTCTTCTATAATGTTGAATGTGTTCTACTTACTTACAATATACGTTTTGCTTCATTCAGTCCAAATGCTGCTGCTAGTGTTTCTGCTTCATTCCTCTCTTTTAATTAATCTTCATTAGACACCTGATCTTCACAGCCATTGTTCATACCCAGTGCTTGCCTTCGATGAGGGAAAAGGTCAGTTTGACTGAAGGTGCAGTTGAGTAAGGCCATGAGTGTTTTCAAGGAGAGATATCGTGAAAGTTCTGTGGCTTTCATAAATATATCTTTTGTTTGAGAATAGCACCACCATAGTTATTGAGAAATACTAAAAAAATAAAATTTTGCATATAAACTTGCATGAACTCCTGTATTAAAGACTGTAAACAAAGTATATTTAAGGTAAAAATAAAACGTATGTACTTAAAAAATGTAAGAAAATTTTAAGGTAAAAAAAATAAGTGGATACTCAGGTGGTTACTAACATTCTTCACATGAGACACTGACTAATTTCAAACAAATTGTGTAAAATCAGCATATATGCATTCATCTCTGCCCCATTTCTCGTGGTACCTTTGTGGAGAGAGAGCAGATAAACAAAGTAAAAATGAAATTGACCATGAAAAATTATCAAAAAACCATGAAACCAGGTAGCATATCATGATGATCTTACGTAACAAACTCATTTATTTTATCCGAGATGTTAAATTAAGTGGTGTTGAGGTGTTTAAGAAAAGTGCATGAGGGTTGTGCAAGAAGCAATATAAACTATGCAAGAACTGAAATCTGAATTATGAGATGAGATCACTCTTATCTTTATGTAACTGAAGTAACTTACAAAATCTAGAAGCCCAGAAATTTTGCTATAAGATATTATGAAGGGTCCATGATTTCTGAAATTTAAGAAAGACCATTTCACCTTGTGTGTTTTATTTGCATGTACCCATGATTGGCATGCTGACATAACTCTGGAATTAAATTTTCTGAATCTATACAGTTCATGAATAGTTTTGTCATATGATATCCCTATGAATTGAATCTATAAACTTACACAATACTTTTCAATGCTAAGAGGGTTCAAGATTTTTATGATAATATAATTATCCATAGTCCTTTCGGAGCAATCAAGGATGTTTTAATTGGTAGTAGAGTTTTGATTAGAGCTCAACTTTAACTATGGCATGTAGATTACAAACTAGATAAGAATATAGTCTTAACTTCAGTTGATATTTAATGAATCACCAATCGTCCAACTGATGGGAAATCGCTAGCTAGTTTTCTGACATCAGCCACCACTAGGATTTATATTCACTACTGGAGTACTGACACTGCAAAATGATATTTGAAGGCCATAACTAAATATTTCAATGAAATAAGATAGGGAATTAACTGAAGAGTTTCAGTTTTCTCAGTGAATAGACTTCAGGAAGAGTTGGTACGAAGGTTTTGGCGGCGTCGTCCAAGTGCTCTCGGCTTTATCGGGTGCTGCATTCGAGTTTGTTGACTTGTGATGACAACAGTTTCGCTAGCTGCTAGAGTCTTCAGGTCGAAGTGTCGAGAAGGTAAAATGTTTGCCTTATATAGGGCTGTCTTTGATGGTGCTGCCTCCTGATTGGTTGGCAGGAAGAATCCTTTTACAAGCAGTGTTCAAGGGATAAACATCATCTCTGTTGAAGTTTGTTGGTGTTTTCCATATTTCGATGGCTTCCCTGATGAGCCTGGGATATTATGGGCTCTCCCTTGATATTATTTTGGCCTCGTCAAATTTTATCGCATGCCCACGCTCACTCCAAGCATACTCAGCAATGGCTGATTAACAAAACTTCTTGCCAACCAATCAGGAGGCAGCACCATCAAAGGCAGCCCTATATAATGCGAAAACTTTACCTTCTCTCTAAAAATGGGCTGGAACCTCCTCATGACCGGTCCTGGAGAGAATAACCTTTTTTTAAGAAATAAACAATTTAATATTTGGCACTTCACGCAAAGAGAAATCTCCTAGCCGCCTCATGGACAGTATGTATGCCACAGTTTTGACTTGCCGCTACATGGAGCCTCTTCCTGCCACTAATTCAGTGCAGACATGTAAGGCGACCTGGATGGGGTTTTGCCGGTTTCCCTCATCCCTCAGGCAAATGCCGGGTCAGGTGCCATCCCGGAGGAAAAGAGATAATATGCCATTGTTTAAAAGCTCTCATATTTTATTAATTGACAATTGAGTATGCAATCGCTCAGATGAGTTGTTCTAAAACAACATTTTGACAAGCCTGAAGAGGCTACGGCCTAAAGCGGGTGCTGGGTCAGGGATCCATGTGTGTATATAAATAATGTGACCAAACCTGTATCATGGTGTTATGTAAAACTTTATCTGGCAAAACTTAAACACTTTAAAACAAAACAACCTTCTGGCAGAGACCCACTGTCAGGCATCCCAGTGATTTCCACTGAACGGTTTTATGTGCAAACCAAAGAACTGTATATTTATTATCATCAGAGACTATTTCACAAAGATACTCTATTTTCTTCCATATCTGTATATATTATTGTTGATTCTCCAGTGGGCTGGCGTAGGTTTTGCGGGTTTTCCTACGCCCACAGATGAATACCAGGTCTAGTCCGCTCCCGATGAAAAGATGGTGTCCGCATCCGCTCAAATCTATTGTGTAACCAGCAGTGTAAGATGCAACCCCTGAAGAGAAGAAATCCTATACCGGGGTCCATGGTCCTTGTTTCTCTATTATTTATTTATTTATTGTTTCTTGGCCATGGAATAAACATCTTAAATCAAATCAAAATCCGTCTCGACACTTCGCCCTGAGACTCTTGCAGGATAGCTAGTGAAACTGTTGTCATCACAAGTCAACAAACACGGATGCAGCACCCAATAAAGCTGAGAGCACTATATTCAAGATATTCATACATTGTAATTTCACTATCAATTAAATGCATTCTGCATGAATTAGTGGGTTTTAAGTTATTTTAAATTTTATGTTAATAAAAATATATAATCTAGAAAGAAAAGTGCCCAAAATATTTTTCACATTTTCAACAAATAATAAAGAGATGCTTCAGGTTATATGTTTTCAAATCTCAATAAGGTGGCAAATGTATAGATAAAGATTTTTTCCAATTTGTTTCCTTAGCATCATCCTAGCATTTTTCCTTTCATCGCTAGGAAAACAGATTCCATGTTATACAAAACAAAAGTGCGTGATGAAAATAAGTTTCAATGGTGCAAACTCCCATACTATGAGGTTATTTCACAAAAAATTGACAAAATATTCCCGAAGGACCAATTTAAGGTGGCCTTCTACAATAAAAATAATTTAAGGAATTTATTTAACAATACCAAGGACAGGTTGGATAGGGAAAAAAAGAGTGGGTAGTATAAATTGAAGTGACTGTGAGGTTGTCTACATGGGGCAAACAGGCAGATCCTTCCATGCAAGAACAGAAGAGCTCAGGAGATGTTTCTGTTATGGAAACACCTCCCAATCGCACTTAGCGAAGCATCTGTGGGAGGAAGGACACTCAAGTGATTTCCAACTGGAGATACTTCACCTGACTGAGAAGGGGAGCAAGATGGACAAACTGGAGGAATTGGAGATAAGGACCCATGGCCAACGACAATATATTTGCAAACTACTCCCCACTGCTAGACACCACCCTGGGTCTCGCGGGCACAAAGTAATTAACCCACCACCATATCCCGAACACCCTGTCCCCCGTCATAGTGGTACCTGGCTTCATGGCCAATCGTAACCCACATTCCTTTCCTTCCCCCTTCGTTGCCTGCTCCAACGGCCTTACCTGAGTGTATATAAATGACTGTCTATGTA
>WURS02470271.1:0-13080 GCA_011762765.2 Rhinocypha anisoptera | reverse complement strand
TTTTCTCTCTCTCTCTCTCTCCATCCTCTCTCTCTATATCTACCCCTCTCTCCCCCCCTCTCTCCCCCCCTCTCTCTCTCTTCTCCCTTCCCCCGTCTCCGTCAACCCCTCCAATTTTCCATCTCAAATTGCCAAAACCTCAAAGCCCTCACCGACACCCCTCCTCCCCCTTGCTATCCCCCAACCCTTTCCCCCATTTATTCACCCTTCACCCTCTCTCTCCACACGCACTCCACCATCGTCCTTACTCCTCCCTGCCCTCCAACCCCCCCCTTTCTCTCTCTCTCCATCTCCAAAGCCTTTATTACTCTCCAACACCCCTCCGTCAGTCTACTCCTCACCATTCTCGAACGTCAAACTTCTGTCCCCTAAAAGTCAACACTCTCTCTACCTCTCTCTCTCCCGCACACTCTCTCTCCCGCTCACTACTCGCGTAATACGACGTTCAGCCATTATTGAGGGGAATACGGCGTTGAGGTTTTAATCACCCCATTGCGCGGAGAGGGAGATAGGTAGAGGAGTCAGCGCTGTGGATACTAAAAAAAAGAAGGTTCAGTGCCCGCGATGCGTGTCTCCACGGTACGCATCAGTTAACGTAGGTAATTGTGTTCAGAGCGTTCGACTACTCTCACTTGGGGACACCGGTTTCGAGTCCCACTGGATGCTTTTGAGATACCCGTTCTGGAATCCGTGCGGTGAGATTGCATGGATACCATGATCAGTCATGGAGAAATTAGCGAGGCCTACCATGTGGGTGAATGTCACTTGCCAAAGGGTTTAAGGTTAGCTCTACGCTCAGCTATCATAGCCATATGGGTCGATTAGAGTGATGATGCTGAGGGTTTAGTTAGAGGTGAAATCTACCCTCATCGATCAACACCTACTCTAGCACTACTTATCGTGTTGGTTTCATAGGTACATCCTATATATCCGTTATGGGTCAAATATCCAAAACAACACGCCATAGTTTTTCTGTAACTTGCAAAAAGTTTATCCTTATGTCTAGAGTCCTTTTAGGTGAACAAGAAATTGAAACGTAACCCTAATAAAATGATTTCAGTTTACTTTAATTTGTGATTATTCGGAGAGAGATGTTTGTGTGGTACCTATAAACTTGGTTGCTATTATAGACATATGTTGAGTTATAAACGGAAACATAACTAAGAAGGAGAAAAAATATTTGTCACAATGTTGTTCATATGTTAATTGCATAATGATCATTGTTTTTCTACCATTATTCAAAATGAATTTCCAGTATTGAGAAAGTACTTTGCTCAAGTTAAATATCCAATCTAGTACAATGACGGTAAGTTAGAAAAGGTGGAGAACGATCGTTAATAGGAAGTTTCATTTGAAGTGAGTTGTTCACTTTATTATCATAATGGTTCTATACGAATAATTTTAGTCTTAGTAAGGAGGCCTGTAAAGTTTAGACCGGGAAGAAAATATGACGAAAGAGAAAAATGTTTCTCCAGAGACAATCAAGAATTATGTATGTAAGTTTCACTATTTTTTATAAGTTTCACAAGCCGCTTTTGTTGTTTGTTAAGAGACACAATTATTCCTTCACGGCCTCAATAGGAAATAGGTTTGCGACAACTTCCTAAAAATGTACCTTAATACGTAATATTAACACTTTTTATTATCCAAGTCATTACTCAATTCCATGCATTCTCTCGCTGAATTGATAGTTTATTACGTCACAGGCTTCTTTATCCTTATTTTTGACAGGGGGAAGGCTGGAATACACGGAAAATATCGTTAAGTTCCATGCGAAGTTTTTACTCTGCTCTTCCGTCCTTTCAGAACAGTTGATGTACCGCAGTAATTAAATAGAATATTAATGCTATACAACATAATTTTAGAGAAAAGTAGAACTAAAGAATGGAAAATTTTTTATGTTTTTAATTTTAATGACGGGGAGAGTGGAATAATGAATCATAGAGGTTAACGGAAAAATAGTTAATAGAATGAGTATTCAATTAAATTTACGTTCAATCCTTGTGTTTTAATG
Organism: Rhinocypha anisoptera; assembly: GCA_011762765.2. Taxonomy (NCBI): domain Eukaryota; kingdom Metazoa; phylum Arthropoda; class Insecta; order Odonata; family Chlorocyphidae; genus Rhinocypha; species Rhinocypha anisoptera. Next base: position 11,066 of record WURS02470271.1, on the reverse strand, counting down.
AGGTCACCAGTTAGCCGTTCCCGCTTGCTATTTCTCCTTAATACGATTTTTTTAAAGTACGTGAGTGGTTAAGCAGTGGGAATCTGCACGATTTCTCTCCCTGAGTAATCGTTCCCAGACTTCAGGTTCTCCTCTTGCCTGATCGCATCCCGTCGCCTCCCGAGCTCTGAATCAAATCCCGTTAAATCAAATTAGGCACATCTTCAGCAAACGCGTTTGAGCCAAATAGTACATCAGAACGGTCTATTTCAGCTTGCAGCGGATTCAATTCAACTCGACTCGGGCTTACTCAAAGGCTGTTTGATATTTACATCATCAGGCATTTCATTTGCTTCGATGGCCGTTGAAATGAAATGTTTTGAATTTCTTACCTTTAAACCTAGGAATTTTAATGCGGCAATTGATATCGTAATGCTCAGCGTGGTGCATGGGGAATAAAACCTCTTGGGAGAAGTTTAGCTTTTCAGTGGTGAATTCTTCCTTTGCTGAGAACTTCTGTTATCATCATCATCACTACTTCAAGATTTAAAGATTGTTTGACTGCAGCTCTCCATCCTTTCTTATCTAGTACTAGCTCTCTTATCGCTAAGTAGTTATCCTTTCTAACGTCTCTTATAACTTGCCCTACATATTTGCCCCTCGGACATCCTCGAGAGGTCTGCCCGTCCATTTTTCCTCTTATTATATTCTTTTTTAACTCTTGCTATGCAGTATTCCTTTTCTGTATGTGTAGATCAAATTCTCAAGTCTATTAAAAGACGGAATGGAGGAAAAAATTGTGGGAGAACTGGGGTAAGAGTTGAAATAAATGTCAAATATTTATCGGATGGAACTTAAAATGTCATACAAGTAAGAAAGTGGTTCACATTTGGCATACACTGATGAACTCATTTTAAAGTATAATAAATGTATTTCAGACAAACTGCAACTGGGAATGCAAATATAAATTCACATTTTTCGTTCTTCCCAATGAAAATTTTAAACACGTAGTGCGATGATATGTACTTCCGAAACAAATTTAAGATGGATAACTGTAGATATTTTAATTAATTTCATTCGTTTTTTTTATTTTGGGCAACAGAATACTGTCATCGTTTGAATTACGTCAAAACGTAGTTGAGATTAAGAGTTGTCTCAAGTCAGTAGCAGGCATCACCATTAGATACAAATATGCCTCCACGTTGTCTTCAACTTTAATATCTATCCAACAACTGGTAAAGAACGCAGGGGTAGGGGCCGAAATAGATCGGTTCTTCAAACAATGTGGGAAATACGAATGAATAAGTTAGGCTGGGGGCATACGCTAAGTTCGTGTCCTAAGTGTCCTTTCTACGCCGTTCAAAATTACGTTCTCTAGTTCGTGATGACGCGAGTTTGAGCACGATGTAAGTATAAACCCATCGGCATGCATAAGTCGATGGTTATAGGATAGGACAAGGTTGCAGCGGCGTCTAAAGTGATCTCCACATGCCAACCAACGTAAGGACTTTTTTTTTTTTAATACGTATCCGGGATCGGAGCGCAGGTGACCTCGCGAATTCTCACCGTGTCATCTGTCTCCCTCCAATACGATTACAGCCACGCATAGAATTTCCCAGAGGACGGGGGATTCGAATTTTCCGCACCTTGGGTAATTCGGAACCGATTGTTGCCTTACGTACACGTGCGTGCGCATGTTACCTCCGTCGAAAATTTCTTCTCGTGGATTCACGTCCGTTAATGATCCGGGGAGTGATTACGCAGAAACCTCCCGAAGGAGGAGAGCAGAGCGGGAGGTTTCCTTTCTTTCATCCCGGGGCAATTTTAACCGGTGGCGGGCCCGGGAGTGCAGGCCTCGGGGGAGAATTATTCGGACCGCGAATCGCTTTGGCGGAATCAAAACAGCGGTTCGGGCGGTGTGCGGGGAATGGGTGGAGGCACAAGAGTTGTTACGCTCGATGCCGCCACGTCTCCCCTTTCCACACGCCCTCTCCCTCTTCATCTCTCTCGCCATCAAACCCTCGTTCACTCTCCCTCTATCGCTTTCTCTCCCCCTCTCTTTCTCTCTCTCTCTCTCTCTCCCTCTGTCTCTCTCCCTAGAATCTCTCCTGACACGTGGGAATGCTTGACTCGACTGCAAACTAATTCGCGAAATTTATTTCCCTGTCTCCAACCCCCTTCCCTCTCACCGCATCAGGTCCCCGTGCAGTGGCGTGCCGAGGGGGAGGAGGAGAGGGGGGAGGGACAGAGAGAAAGAGAGGAGGGGCGTGGGTGGAAACGGTGCTTGGTACCGGAGGAAGGGAAGGCGGGAGGATGCCTTTTCCCCATGTCACGGGCGTGCAGCCGGAAGCACTTGCATGGCGTCCTTCTTCCCCCGTACCATCCCACACCCCCTCACTCACGCTCACATTCCGCCGCCATAAGTCCCCGCTGCGAACGCCGGGGGATCGCGAGGCCTTGATGGTGCTCAACGGCCGGCATTTGCATATCGCGGAATCAAAATTACGCGAGATGTGACCGATTCCTAATCATCTTCCCTCACACGCGTCGTCCCACATCCTGCAGGATTGCGGAATTCATTTAGCCAGGATCCCCGCTATTGCCGCCGCGGCGGTGGAAAAACGTTCGTGCGTGGTATTCCTTTGCGAATCGTGGCCAACGACCATACTCCTCTGCTGTGGGGGAGGTTTAACAGTAGCAATTAGATTCTTCCGAGAAAATCTTAATCACTCAATTTCCCCCGCGGTTTTGAACACTTCCCTGGGCTTCATGAGAGTTATTTCATTAACAGAGTAGGTAGAATTGGATTAAAAAATATAAAGCCCCAGTCTTCCCTTACGTTTCTCTGAATTATCTTCAAAATGTAATAAATACATAGGTAACAGGCTAAGCTTCACGGTTTCAAAGATATTTATTTCTTAAAAGAGCATAGGTTTGATGAAAATGAGCACATAAAGTGTTTTAGTCTACCAGGAAAATGAGAGAATTGAGTCTCACGCATAATTTTGTTTCCACAAATAATCTCTTTAAATATTTTTTTAATTATTAATTAATTTTTATGTCATTATTTTCATAATAATACCACCAAATGGCTGGTGGACACCAAATATTAATAATTAATATATTTACGATAGTAGGTGCAAAAAAAGTTTTCTAGTATTTTTGGTTTCAAAAGTAAATGAGTAATTGTGCAACAAAATTACGTTCCTTTAATAACGAATATTTTATAAAAAACAACGTAAAAATGTAGATTGTAACAATTCATCATTCATAAATACAAAACCTGTCAAGCTACACGTATAATATGTAGTTTTGAGGATTTAAATTTCAACTGAAATCAAAATTCAGTCAGGAGTTAAAAACCTGAATTAATCAAATAGGAAAACAAAGTTTATTTAACATGCACATTATTTATAACTATTAAACACCGAAATGAAAAATTCAGATCCTAATGAAAATAAAAAAGTATAGAAAGGTCAAACGTTTACATCAGACAGGGGTATAGGAAGTCATACTCGGCTCTATTATGTGGAACTCCTTCATGATGTATAGGTTAAAGGAAACATTGCAATTCCACAAATAACACTTTATTATGACCGGTTTAGTTCACTTGTGCTGACGATGTCACTTTGGACCTGACGATCTGACAGGAGTAACCTTGGACCTGAAACATCAGACAGGGGTAACTTCAATTCTTCCACCGATAAATTGATTAATTATTCTTAAGAACGACTTACACACACTTACACGTATATTTATGATGTTTTCTGTATAAATTACGTTGTACGTATTTATTAAAATAGTTAAAAAATGTTTAAATGTTTTACTCCTTTTGAACGACGATAATTGATCCGCCTGTATAGTTAAGTGAATTAAAATAAAAAGGTATTATTTCACTATTGTATTCTCCTTGCGATACTCTGTAAACAGAATATAAAATTTATTTGTTAAATATTTATTTATTAAAAAAAATTTTTTTGGGTATTCAATCCAATACGAGAAATTTCCAACCGAGAGGATTCGATTATAGATAGTCCATTATGGTGTCATTTCACGTATACATTTACCCATTTCATTTTTCATCATTTTCTTATCATATATTTTTTCAGTTTCAGATACATCGTATAATAATTGCCTTTTCGGGTATCAAATTCAGAGAAACCATTTTTTGCTCATTTCACACGGTTCTTTTAACTTAAAATTTATTTCCCACAGTCAGTATTCCCAGGTATCGCCTCACCAAGATCTCTTTCACATTTTCACGAAAGTGTAATGACAACTCATGAATCCCTTAACTGAAACCTCAGCTAAGAAAATTACGCAAGTATCAATCTGACTATCAGTTCTTATTGAGCAATAAGTAATATCATTTGTCTTTCTGATCTAAGAGAAAATCTTACTGTTACGTAAAGAAGCATCAGAGCGAGTAACTAAATAATCAGTATTTTATTTTCTAGTAAACTCAATTTGTATATCACTTCCACTTTTTATAAACCTTAAAATACAATCCTAAAGCGTCAAGTGTGAAGCGATGACTTGGAATTATTCTTGATTGCTAGTTCGCGTACTGTCCCATATAATTAGTGAAAGGCTAATTTCGCTGTTTTAAATGATAGTTTTCAGTCTAACGGCGAAACCAATTCTTAACTAAGTTATAAAATATAATAGCTACATTATATAGACTGTTAAGGAAAATGGAAGAAGTGAATTCTGAAAGATGTCATTTTGATAGATGACGAGAGGTTTTTATAAATCACACGTTTTGAATGCCAGTCCATTTCGATGTTATTTAGCTGTGTATTTCAGGTAATAAGAATAAAGGATTCGTTCAATGGGGGCAATTTTTTGTCATTTATTTATACCAAAATCAACAATGAAATGCCTTTTTTGACAAATGTAAGCCGCGTAATTAAGTTTGTCAATAGCACACGCAAAGTATTCCTTTTTCCCTCACTTGTTTATCACTTAGACCACATAAGCCTAAGAGTTCCTTTAAAATGGATCGGTAGTTATCAACTTTACACTCATGTAGTAATATAACATGCACATATCCATTCCAGTACCTTTCTTTCCAATATTCGGAATGAGGTGTAACCTCTTTGTTTTTTGTCACGTAGCTACAATTTTCCGACCAACGGAATCCTTCCCTACACCCTTTTCCACCCGAGGAAGTTTCTCCACCAGAATCCACTCGTTCGTCTCCGAAGAGAAGACGCTCGCTCCTCTTCCTGCCTGCATCCTCTCCGTCCTTCTCCCGCCATAATCCCGCCACTAATGCTTCCTGAGATGGCTGTAAACGTAGGAGCCAATAGGAAGTGAACGAACCGGAACTAGAGAACGTGCAGTGAGTGATCTCTACGGCCAGATGCACAGTCGTCGGATACCAAGGTGATGGTGTGCCCCTACTGGAATTTCTTCTATTTTCTTATCTTTCCCGTGAGTTAAGGAACATCTGGTTTCCCCCGCATAAATTACCCGTATCCCGAGGAAGACCTTCCGAAGACTTTATGTCAATTTCTACGAGGAAAGGAAATTTTGGCTAATGTCGGTTTCCCTAAAGTTTATGAGTTTCCAACTCCCGAATTTGGATTGAATAGAAAATAATTCTTCAGTCGTCTGGCACTAGTTTTAATTCCGTAATAAAAAGTTATTATCAAGATTTAACCACTTTAATATTTTAAAGAATCGATTCTTTAGGTAGAGGACAAACCCTCGACATTTTTGTTAATGCCCGACCAAACAATGGGACTTGGCTTGCCAAAGTTCAATATTAATTGAAAATATAGCTGTCATTTTGTAAATAATTTCCTAATCTGTAACTATACAATTATATTAAAAATACTTTAAAAAAATTTTTTTTCAGAAACAAATAATTGTGCATAGTTTTTCGAGACTATCATATTTTTGACTTGATTTTTGACTGCCTTGTCATCATTTCAACTATGCCATTCGGGTCATTATAGTTTGTAATCTTTAAAGGCTAACCCTTATATGGATATATTATACCTCATTTCTACTCTTTTGTAATCCTATACTTTCACTACTTCCACAGCTTGTTTCCAATTTCCTTTTATCATTTAACTGCCAACATTATCGGAGGCGACATTTTCCATTTCTGGAGTAGAATGTTTTCGATTCCACACACTCGGTTTCCCAGTGATCAGAAAAACTCTGACTGGATTTAAAAACTCATCATATTTTTCTGTAAATCATTCATGAAATCTACATCAATGGATAGTATTAATTTCCACAATTGTATGGTTTATGATTTTTAATCTAAAGCTTACAATTCCTTAGCAGTACTATGACCATGCTTCTCTAAATTTTAGTATCCTGGCCAACTACCCGAGAGATGAGGCAATTTTGCTTGGAAATTATACCACACATATCATCAAACTTAACCCTATTATACGCCTCGATATCATTCATGTCCAGACACTTAAATTCTTGATGCGTATATCATACACCCTTTCATTAGCACACATCCTTTCATTAGCACATACGCTTTCATTAGTAGTTGTGAGGTGATATGCACACAATCGCAATTTGTATGCATGGATAATCTAACCAAAGTGCATTACTTTCTAATGCGTAAGAATATAGATGCGTAATACGTAAGAAATTTTTTGTTATCATCATTTATCAGTCATCATCATTTTTTATTATCATTTTAGAATATGGGAAATGTGAAATAATTGATTGAAAATGGATATTAACTTTGTCATAAAATCAACTCTCAACAATCAACAACATTACATCAACAACATTACGATTACACACAAAAAAGTTTCATCCGTTTCTTAGTGTACTGTGAAAGTGTGATGGATAACTCTGTACTATACAAATAAAAGTTAATTTTTCTCGGATATGATCAAAATCCGCTTTGTAGTTCAAATTTATTAGTACATTACGAGTAAGTGTACATATTTTTGTGGAAATTGTGCAGTTATTTAATGATTATTATATAATGGTGGCATTTGTATATAAAATATAACCCTGGTATATTTAATTTTTTTATTAGAATTTTTAGATACATTAATATTCACTTTCCATTAGAACAAACTTTTTCAATGGCCCACGGATAGCATACGCGTATTGGATTGAATTTGATGAACCATGGCTGGATGAACATGATAAATAAAACGATATTTTGTGGCAGATTAAAATGATATAATTAGTATCTTTCCAATTTTTGTTTCTGAAATTAATACTTATGTTGGGAAATGTCTTCTTGTATGGCCAGTATATACTCTTTCATGTAGGTCTGCAAATTTTAAAATCGATCCTCGAAGAAAATCGAGCTTGATTTCAATGGCTGCTTATTTTGATTGCGCTGAGAACAGAGATAATATAAATTCCCTTACTTATTTGCAAAATATCCTTGAGGGCAGTCGGGCCTACGGTTACTAAAACGGATCTAAAGTTATGTGTTATATGCTTTCAGATCCCATATATTGCTTTATCATAAACCTATCCCTGCTACCGCATCCATTTGTTTTCATTCTTTGAAGTTAAGTTCACTCAAATGCTTCGCTTTTCGCAATTCATCCCTTTGAAGCCGAGTTCTTTGAAGGTGGATAGTATTTGAAATCCCCATAGCCTTTTAAGACCCCGTATGTTTCTGACGACTTCAATTAGTGTATTATTGAAATGATTTTTCTTCGACCACAACGTTTGAATGGAAAATATAACGGAGGAAATTGAATTTTCAGTCTTTGTCGATTTGTTTGTTTTGATAGAAAAAAGTTTACGCCATAGGCATTTCGTTTCTGTGTAAAGGTTGTTTTCCATTTCAATTTTTGTGATTCCGCTCGAGATATTTATTTGCCATTTCAATGGGCTGGATTGTAATGACAATGGAAGATAATAACATGCATCTTCCTCTTGAGTGTAATAGATTTGTGAATATTAAAAATGTGTAATTATTCACATTGCTCTTCAACCTGGATGATATCTAAAAATAACATTAGAGATGATATCGTTGAGTAATTTGACATCACAAGAATCTTATGTTGCGTTATTATTTGCTATTAATCATTAGGAATACTAACTGAATTGTGAGGTCAGTCGTAATATGACAATTTGTTTTACTAATAAATTGCAGGAACAAATCAATTTCTCGTGCATATTGCTATTACTCTACGTGAATAAAATGCGGGTCTCTTTCGGAGTCGTTTTCCAGGCTTATAATCAATTTTCTCGAAGGTTTTTGGAGCTCACAGCAAGCGTGAGGATATAAATTCTTTCCGTAAATGAACGATCACGTAAGACATAAAATTAACTTTAATACCTCAGGTAGAAAATGGAAGCAAAGCTGTAAAAAGTTTCAGATTGTTATATAAAAAATTGAACGAACAAACGTCCATAGTAAAGATTACGATACGACGCCTTAACACGGTGAAACGGGTTGTGCCAGTAAATAAAACTGGAAAAGTACAAATTTTCTATTATTCCAACCATGGAAACGTCCACAAGTTGATGGTTGGCATTTTGGAATAGCTATGGATCCTATCTATAGCTCCTCCTGGTCGCAATGTATGAAATTTTAGAACTCACTGTATCATAATTTGAGATTTGTGTAATGTATTTAATTAACTTCACGAATTTTACTTTGATGCGCTTGCATGCTTTTAATCTGTTCCATGCCCGGTGATTTGATTCCTACGGTGAGGAAATTACTACTTATACCAATAATAATAACTACTTAACAATATTGATTTATTCACTGAAGATATCTCTTTGCTTAAACCTCAATAATGAAATAAAAAAGTTTCTGATTAATTATTGTTTGACTAATGTATTAGTCTTTGAGTTCATCCAGGATATTAGTATTTTATTCAGAAAGTCTGTAAATTGTCTCAATTTGTGCGTGGTACTTATAAACCATTCAAATGTTGTTTCTTCAGTGTGACTACGAAAGATTATAGTTCTTTTTCCACATAAGTATTTTTCTTTGCTTATGAGTATTCCACATTTTTATGGAGTGTTAGTATTCCCCATTGCTAAGGCCAACCATTCAGGACAATTAGTTTGAGACAAACACAACATCCAGGCCCTGTGCGGGATTCAAAATCAGCCAGAACATGCCGAAGTTAGTAGGCGATATAGCTACCCACTCGGCTAACCAGACCAGCCACGTAAGATTACGGTATATATAATTAGGTTGTATTTTGAAAATAGCAAATCAAATATTGGCTCTCGTGTCCCATGCAATAATTCAATTAACTTTTGTTAGCTTTGGTAGAAAATCGGCTCAACCCCTTGTATTCAACTATATCGGTGCTCCAGAGTTTTGATATTTTAAGTAAAAGTAAAATAAATAACCATATTTACTAAACAATACTTTAAATTCCACAAGTCATAAGTTGTAAAATACGTATGGCGATGGATTCCTAATAAGTGTTGCTCATTTTTTCCTTTTCAAACCACTTGACATAAGACATTTTTTCATAAGTTTGACATGAGGAATTCTTATACAAATCCAAAGATCTATGGTTGCAGTGATATATTTTACACTGCATTCTGGTTTTTTAAACGAACGGCGTCTTAACGAAATTATCATTACGATTTTTTAAATATCAGCCAACCCACATAGACCCATAGTCCCACCGATAGTTTTCTGATAATTGTAGAAGTAATTGTATAGGGTAATTCATGTGTAGTAACTTAGATAATTGCTTCAATACCGTTGAGTATTTTAAATATTCTCAAGTTTAAGTATTAAACTTTTCTCTTTCCTTACCTTCTGAATACAAAGTAAACATTAATTTACATTTATATAATCTCGATTTTGTATTTATACATAATTTACATGTATATGAATGTGCTACCGATAAATAAAATGGGAAAATGAAACAAACAAACGGACTAAATAATATTTCTTTATAATTAATCAGTACATCGTTTTATGAAAACACGTTTGTATATTTATTGCCATTCTCTCTCATTTGTTTACTATTCTAGGAATTATTTGCGAATAAATTCAATGTAATATTTTTGAGAAATAATATAACAATACGAATTAAGTCTAACATAAAGATTTTTCTCCACCCAAGGAGATTTTGTTCTACTAGATAAAAGTAGTTAAGATAAAAATTTCAACTGACCTAAAGTTCATATATTCTGTCCCAGAAATGAGTTTGAAACGAGCAAGGTGACACAAACACTCCTTTACTTATATCGAAATGATTCCTTGTTTTTAACTTTGTAGTAGTTGCAACGTTTATGAGACATTTTTTTTCAAACAGTGGCTTCTGGCCGACGTTAAATTTAGGCAGAGACTGAATTTTGCAGGGCGTTTCCCGGAAATGGTGAATTTATTTAAGTGAGAATTCAACAGTAACTGAGAATGTGGTTAAATCCGGCATTAGAGGAATTCCATTTTAAGTCCTACCTTTGCGCGGCTGTCCCTCGGATGAAGGTGGAGGAATTTATAATTTAGGAAATGTAAATGCTTCCGCTTCATCTTCTATCACAACCCTTTTGGTTTCGCCGGTCGCAATTAGTTTTACAACCCAATATTTTTCGCCCAGAAAATCCTGAGAGCGATGCAGGGGCCCGAATGTGTATTTCCCCTCGGCGAAGCCCCCAGCTGAGTTACTCCCGGAAGTTGCGGCACTGGAGTAAAATATTTTTACGCAGCACGGCGGAAAGAGTGAGGCAGCGGGGAGGGTGGGTTCGGAGAGTGCGGAGGGGGGTCGGGGGAGGGAAATTCAATGAGCCGCCGCTGGATTCACATTAGCCCCGTCCACTTCATCCGCGATAGGAAAATTGCGTTTCCTCCACCTCTCCGTGATCCTACCGCCGGGCTCTCGTACAATGCCATCCTGTTGGAAAGGGATGACGTTCATTTCCCTTCCGCATTACTATTCCGAGCCTCCCGGTCTCCCAAGCCCCCCCCCCTTTCCTCATCTTGTCTCTCTCTCTCTCACTCAGAAAAAACTCCCCTCCTCTCCGCGCCCCTCGTTCCAGAAATGCAATCATCCAGGGGACCGACGGGAGGCAGCGAGCGCCCCCGCGAGTTGCGAGTCCCGGATTCTGGAGGCGGGCGTACGAGAGAGGGACTCATTCGCTCGGAAATAATCGTC
>WURS02470260.1:0-13080 GCA_011762765.2 Rhinocypha anisoptera | reverse complement strand
AAATAATGATGACTGATAAAATGGATAAATAAAAATATATATATATATATATATATATATATATTTAGACAATACTTACACACAAGTACATACCATATTTACAAGACATAAGGTGAGGATTTTTTTCCAAATTTTGCCTTGGAAACATGAGGGTTCATAGTATATTCGTATAGAATCATGATTTTATGTTCAGTATAAGTCCGCTGTAGCGAGTATGGCTTATAACGAAAGTATCGCTATAGCGAGTGATCATTTTGCTTTGGATGCTTCATGTATTAAAACATAGCGAGTTCTGCCGGTTGTTACGAGTGTTCATATATCTGCGCTATCGCTATAGCGAGTCATTTATCAGCTCTCGTTATGTCGGACTCCTACTGTATATCGCTTTGAGAAAAAATTAGATTTCACCCACACAATGATATCGTCCTGGCCTGATCGCAAGTATACATACAGAGCCACTATTTGAAATCATGTAAATTTGATGCTTTACAAAAGGCTGTTTCGTTTCCCTTTGTATATTTTAATTCCTTTCTATGGAACAAAACAACGGAACTTAATGAAAATTCAGAAAAATGTAAAAGTGCCTTTTTAATGACATCCATGGACCAACGAGAACAAATTATTGCCTGAATAATTAGTAGTTTACATTAATACATTTTTACATTAATGTATCTCATCTCATTATTCAATCAACGGTTACAGGCTTGTAGCTGTTTCAGACATATACGAGTACCACACCACAACTACCACTTATGAATAAAGTACTGACCTTGAGATGGAAAGTATAGGAATGATAGCTGTGATCACAGGAACCCAATCAGCTGTTCTGAGTGACAAGCAATCTTAGGTCTCCGGCAAGCCATGTTGCAACATTACACGTTGTTCAGGCAAATGTGATACATGGTTTTGTTTAGTCAAAAATCAAAGGAAACAAATGGAAGAAGCAGGCATAATTAAGGTGATGGTGAATGCAGTGCAATCACAATCAAATAATTTGTGATTGTGAGTGTAATATTTACAAAATATGTTCTATGATTTTAATAATTACAAAATATGGTCTGACACATCACATGCACACTTTTAATATTGACAACTTTCTCACCAGACGGGTACTAATCCCGAGATAAAAATACCATTAACTATATTTCCACATTTCTATTCAATCAAGCAACAAACATAGTTTTCGTCACCTGTTTTTCAACATGCATAGAAAATATTTTTCAGCAACAGAAACATCACGATGAGACAAAAAGTCACCCCGGGCATAGAGTTTTGCCTGGTTAATTACAAACGAGTGATAATACTTTGCTGGCTCAGACCGAGCTTGTGATAATCAAGTTTTATTAGCAATTACTGAATATATACATAAATGAAATATAAATAACAAAAAAATATATGCATCACCTTGTAGTGACAATGGATATGACGGTCAACAGTACAGTATTTTGCTATGATTTTTGTTCTTAGCATATCTATCAAATTTGGCCAGTATCTTTGTTTTTACATAATTTTATTAAACAGCGACAATTCAGGTCCCTAAGTGCTGTGTTAATTCATGTTTCTCCTGTGATTTGGTACATAAGGTAATTACATTTATGATACATTTAAGTAGAACTATGTGTACCATAAAATAAAATTAGGATTTTTTTCAAATCTAGACTCAGAAAAAAAAGGGTTGTCTTATATTCGGCTCAAATACTTACTTACACCAAAGAAGCATTTTTATTGTCATATATTAATGTGGTTTCCCCATTACAGAACTGATGCCAATTTTTTTTCAAATCTAGACTCAGAAATAAAAGGGTTGTCTTATATTCGGCTCAAATACATCCACAGAACTTACTGATACCAAAGAAGCTTTTTTATAGTCATATATTAATATGGTTTCCCCATTGCAGTACTGATGCCAATTTTGTCAACTTTACCGTCAAAGGAACTTTGGTTAAAGCTCGAGTCTATTTATGCCTCAAAGGGTCCTGCGCAGATGCGATGCTGCTGAAGCAGCTCATGATTCAAAAAATGCAGGAGGGGAAAGACATCAGAGAGTACATTTTAAAAATTTTTTGATGCTGTAGGTAAACAGTCGTCTATGCCTGTTCAAATTAATGAAGACTTGTGAGCAATAATGCTTTTGTAGTGCCTTTCGAATTCATATGGAAATTTTAGGTGTGACATTGGATTCCGTGACAACTTGCCCGACCCTGAGACACTGAAAGTGAAAATTCTCGAAGAAACGGCATCAAGAATGCAGGAAATTCAACGACGAAACTACCACAGGTGCTCTGATAGCTCGAACATCGAAGAAACGAGCAACGAGGGCTGACATCTCGAAGGATGGTGTTACGTCAAAGATGCAGATAAAATTTCCATATCAAATGTCATCGATGTAATAAAATTGGTCATAAGGCCTTTGAATGCAAACGGAGGTTTGAAGATAGCAAAGCTAAGGTACGAAAAGCTAATTCTTACTAAACAGACTCAACTCAAAAATTTACTTCTTTCACTGCAAATAATAAAACTTCTAGAAGTAACTGGTGCCTTGACAGTGGTTCAACATTACATTTGTGTAATGACTCTCTTAACTTAAGTGTGCTAAAACAATACAATAGTGATAAAATGAGCCTTACAAATGGAACTTGTATTGATGTTGACAGTTCAATTGAGAATGATTGGGAAGATTCAAATCCCAATGTAGAAATTACAAATGCGGTAGAGTCACTGATCAAACAAGCATTACTAGGAGAAGACCTTGATGAATGGAAAGAAGCTGTGCATTCAGAGATCAAAGCTCTTGTAGAGAATGAAACCTGGGATATTTTGGAAAGGCCAGAAAATAGGAACATCATTGGGAGTATTAATGGATAAATTTAGGTATTTTGGAGCGATAGAGCGAAGAGAGTCACGAGTGGTTGCAAACTATGGACACACAGAAAGAAGGCGTAGGTTTCAAATCTACTTTTCCAGCAGAATCCTCAAGGAAGATAAAGCAGTTAGATATCACTAATGCATATCTAAATGGCCGAATTAATGAAGAGATATTTATGGAGGAATCTGAGTTTTTAGAAAAGTTTTTTAAAGAAATTACTGACAGGGAAGATCCTTCAAAACTTGTGGTCAGATTAGCCCAAGGAAATGATTGAAAAGTTGCATGATGGTGATAAGGTTTGTCGATTACAGAAAGCTATCTTAGGACTAAAGCAAGCTGGATGACAATGCCACTTCAATTTAGATGAATTACTGAGAAAACTTGGACTTGAAAATAGAAAATCCGATCTTTGTATGTACCATGCATGAAAAGATGGAGAGACAATAATAGTTTTAGTTTGTGTGGATGATATCCTAATATCCTCGTAGAATCTTCAGTGGATTAAGAAGATAAAACAAGGCTTAATGAAAGACGTTGGAGTAAGGGATTTAGGAACAGCTCATTTTTGTCTTGGAATAGAAATTATTCAGTCAAAGGATAGCATAAATTTATCTCAAAAGGGATACTTAGAAAATTTACTGAAGAAATTCAATATGAGTGACCGAGTAATCCACTGAATATTCCACTTGAAGTAGGGATGAAATGGGCAACTGAAGAATTAAGTCACAGAAGTCTGTAAGAAACCTTATAGAGTATTAATAGGGGTCATTAATCTACCTGTCAATGGGGACAGGGACAGGTATAGCTCACACAGTTAGTCGCCTTAGCCAGGTCATTGACTGTTATAATGAAGAGCATTGAGAAGCTGCTAAAAGACTTTTGCGTTATTTACATGGAACTTCTAACATTTGTCATTCTTTTAAAAGGTCTAACCAGTTGCTGAAGTCATTTGTATATGCAGATTAGGGAGAATACCATATGAACCGCCGTTCCTTCACCGGATATGCCTTTATGCAGGGTGGTGCCACCATCAGCTGGGAAACAATGTTGTAGAGGACTGTGGCCCTCTCATCAAACGAAGCCGAGAACATGGCTTTGTCCGACGCTGTGAAGGAGGCCATCTATATCCCGACTTTCCTCAAGGAGATAGGATTTGAGGAGCTGGGGAAGATGACCATTTACAACGACAACCAAGGAGCTGTTCAACTGGCAGAAACTCCTGTTTTTCATCAATGAACGAAACACGTCGACCTGAGATACCACTTCATCAGGGATGTGCTGAGTAGTGGACAACTACTGCTGAAACACCTTCCTTCGGAGAAGATACAGGCAGATGTATTCATGAAACCTTTACCCTATCAAAAATTGAAGATATGCAGAGATGATTTTGGATTGAAACTTTGAATTATTGTTTATTGTTTGAATTGAAATTTATCAATGTCAACTAATGAATTATTTTTTTGGCCTCACACTTTACCAGGGAGGGAATGTTGGGACGTGCTGTGTATTCAAAGTGAGAGCCCTGTTATGGGATCGATCGCCAGATGGCACTGATTTCTTTTTCTACTATCAGGTGTGATGGTCATCCCCATCTCCATTCACTTCACTGTAAACCTCCAACGACATGAGTCGTATTTGTATGCCCGTATTTCCCGAATATATCATTCCATCTGAACTAAGAACCTCTTTATTTCGCCATCATCCAATTCTATAACGGATTCACTATGGATAAATTAAAGACTAAGAACAGTCAGTCTTGGGTATAATAAAACCTTAAATGGGCAGCGTTTGATCCACCATAAGGATTGATAGGGCAAAAAGTCTTTTTCATGTTATGATTAGAATCTCATAAATAAATAATAACAACATGAATCTTGGATATGATGAAGCTGCATATGTAACATATCATCCAATTTAAACAAATACTTCATGCATGCAAAAGCTTATTCAATTATATTATTTTGAAAAAACAATTTTGTCCTCCACAAATAAAGAATTGTACAATTGTAAAATAATAGAAGTAAATACTGTATTTATCAAACCATAAGACAACCAGTATATAAGGGAACTACACATTTCTCTGAGCCTGGATTTGGGAAAAAATTGATATAATAAATTGGGTAAATGTAGTAATAGTTTAACAGGTACAAATTTCTAATGTCTAAGCAGCAATGAGTTCTACATTTCTAAGAATTTTTTTGAAAATAGATACCGAGAAGTAATCTGGCCTTAAGTTAATGAGAAAATAAGGCAAGGGCTTTCTGGACTGGAAAATTGTGAAGGAAGTGAGATCAAAAGGCTTACTGAGACACTTGCCTAGTTGGCAAATTTCATTATACTCTTAAGGCCGTTTCACATTGAACATAACTTATGAAATTAAGAGTTGAACATAGCAATTGAAATAAGAGAACAACATGGCAACGAGACCGTTCACAATACGCCTTATCGTAACTTAAGGACTTAACATAAGGCGAATGATATGCCAAGTTCATCTATTAAGTTATGTCCTTAAGTTGTCCAATCAAGAAAGAGAGTGAGTTCTTAATTTATCCAATCACAAGCATTTGTGGCGTGCACACTAGCTCCACCAGTGGTGAGAAAGTGAAGTACCGACATAAACAAACCTGAAAAAAACATGTTAACCCCTTAACTGTTTCTATTCTATTTGCTTTTCCATCGCCCCTTGATTCAATTCTGGTGGTGAAACTGATGAAAAAGTAAATAAGGCATTCTTTTTATCACTATAGGAGGGAAATAGTATCAGTTTTTTCCCTAATATGACTAATAGTATGAATAAGAACCAATAGATGGCAGTAGCAAGCAGGCACAGCATAGAGAATGAAATAATATGTCAAAAACACAGGGTAATGGAAGGGCTAACCTGAACGTAATGCTACATCAAAAACAGGAAACGGGTTAGTTTGTGATTATTGATTTAGTGCGTGAAAGAACTAATTTGTATAAAAATAAAAGCAAAGATTTTAAAAATGTAAAACAGAAAATGGATTCTTGGTCTGAAATTGGGTACATCCTTGGTCTTGAAGGTAAGTTCATGAATATTATTTCTGTTAATATGATGTTTACTGATGGAACATCAATTGCCTGCTTTAATTTGTGAGTATATGTATGAATATAAAAGTATGTGACAGAATATAAAAGTTGAAAGGTAAGTCGTGCCAGATGCAATGGAAGTTGATATGGGAGAGAGGTACCCCAAGGAGAAGAAAAAACACATGAGAGAAATATTTATTAGCTCTTCAATAATCATTTCAAAATGAAAATTACTTTTGCAACTCAATTCCGAGCTTCACTGCAATTATTTCCATCAGTGTCTGCTAATAGACAAAACAAGTGGAAGTACAAACATGCTCATTGGTCAACTTAGAAAATGATTGGAGTTATCTCATTCATTGAACTTGGTAGACATAAGTCATTGTGACCAATACAAGATTTAGGGCTTATGTTATGTCTAAGTTGTGTCCAAAAGTTATCTTCTTATGTTCAATATGAACCGGCCTTTACATCTATCTCTTCTGGCACAACTTGCCTTATAAAACAATGGCTTATAGTCTGAAAGATTAAAGACTCAATCATTACCAGATATAAAATGAGACTGAAGGCAGAATCTAATAGCCAAAAATAATGGTTTACAACATACTATTTTCTAGAGGGCCAAAATTTGACAGGGTAGTGCTTGGCCTCTTTTAGTTTATAAATAAGTGGTAAAATAGACAGTAATAGATAAGATAATAGACCGAGTAATAATAGATAGTAATAATAGATAAATAGACCGAGTAACTTTCCTCCTAACATGAAGTTTCGATTCAACCCCTTGTATTTGCTCAAGATTTCTTTCTTCAACAACAATTCACATCCAATAACTCACCACCAATATCCCTCAGTGGAAATGTTATTTCAATTAGGAAAACATTACATATTAGGATGGAGCACCCTGGTCAGTGTGCCGCTTCATGTGTCTGGTCAGATGATGCCTCTTCTTGAATGGTCTCGAACATATATGACACATGAGGAGGACATTTTTGTCTCCATCGTGAACAACCATGTGTCTCACAAGGTCCTCTTTTCGTGAAAATGCTTCAGGGCAAATATCACATTTGAAGAGTCTCTCCTGGCTGTGGACCATGGTGACATGGGCCCTCATTTTGCTCTTCTCAACAAAGCCTTTGCCACAGTTGGGACACTTGTGTGGTTTCTCCTTAGTGTGCTGCCACATGTGTAACTTGAGCGAAAATCTACGACTGAACTGCATTGAACAGATTTCACAGGTGAAAGGCTTATCTCCCGTGTGGGACATCATGTGCAGTGTGAGTGAAGACTTCTGTTTGAAAGATTTGAAACAACTTGGGCAGGAGAATGGCCTTTCTTGAGTGTGGACACGAAGATGAGTCTCCAGATAAAATCTCCTAGCAAATGTCGCCGAGCAGATGTTACAGGCATAGGGCTTCGGGGGTTTAATCTCATCATGGGTCCGCATGTGAGCCACTAATGATTCTTTGAATGTGTAAGATTTGAAGCACGTATCGCAGGAGAAAGGCTTTTCCCCTGTGTGGCTCCTCTTGTGCCTCTCTAAATCAGACCTCCACCTGAAGCAATTCCCGCACTCGCCACATTTGTGATTTCTCTCCCTGTTGTGATTGGTAAAGTGTTCCTTCATTTTGGATTGAGTAGAGAAGGATCGTGGGCAAATGGGACATTTGTGCCCACCACAAAGTGTTCCACCCCCGGGATTTGAGGTTTCGGGAAATTCTAAATTACAGACATGACTGCCCTCTGAGACATTCCATCCCTCCTCCTGATGCTGCATGCCTGCACAGTCCTTAATAAATGCATCTGAACCAAAAAATAATGAGAAAAATTCAATATTATTACTCTATTTGTGGAATCATTGGATTTACATTGGTGAATTTCAAAATTATAAACCAGTTGATAGAAGAGAACTTTAATTAGTGGAAATCTAAAATGTTAATAATGAAAACACTACTTTCCACTGAAAATATTTATTTACAATGAAAGGGAGGGACGAGGGCTAGGGGAGGGGGACTGGTGGGTAGTAAGGATGACATCGATTAGGTTAGACAGTTCATTGTTCTAGTTTGTTTTTTGAAGGAGGGTGGGGGAGTGAATCCCCTACTACATATCACCTTAGGTAACCAACCCTCATTAACCTTCTCCCCCCTGGCCCCACCCTCATCCTTCCCAGACTTGACCTTAGTATATATGTCTGACCCCACTTCCAGTCACGACTAAATTATCAAATAGAAATGTTCGTATTGTGTAAATGAACAGTTGCCAATCGCTTGGAAGCATATACAAAATGGAAGATGTGGTAAGTTCGAAGTACATTTTATATTATATAAAGAGCTACAGAACGATGATGCGATAGTACTAGTGATGAATGCAGCACTCGCTCCTAAGTGAGGTGGCTGAAAGGCGTCAGATCCCTAGTGATCCCCATTTAAGTGAAAGTGTCATTTTAAAAACACAATTGAGGCAAGCATTGGAAAGGCCACCTCAATCATTTTTTTTCCAAGATCATGATGAGTCAAATAAGGAAAATGAATCCTGGGAACTACGGTACTCAGCACACTGGAGCGGGTATGGTGACTGGCAGTGGGGAGGAAAGTCAGCGTGAGGTAGCCATAATTCTGAGAGAGAAATTAGTAAGGAGGGTGAATAACATTAAACAAGTTAGTGATAGAGTAATCATGGTAGAAGCAAAACTGATCCAACAAACTTAGTTTTAATTCAGGTATATATACCAACGGGTGGCCATTATGAGGAATTAATAGATAAGGTGTGTGGGCAACTTGAAGAAATGAGCTACAAGATACCTGGAGGGAAGCATTTGGTAACTGGAATGCTGACATGGGGGAAGTAAGGTATGGAAAAGAAGTATGATATCATGGTTATGGGATAAGAAATAGCCACGGAGATAAATTAGTAGAGTTTTGTAAAAGGAAGAGTTAGGCAGTAACAAATACATTGTACAAGCACCACAGGAGACGCAGGTACACTTGGAAGGTGACAGGGAGATATCAGACAGACTACATCTTATTTAGACTGAGATTACGAAACTGTGTTTTCAATAGCAGAAGTTATCTGAGAGCTGATGTGGACTGAGACCACAATCTGGTCATGATGATGTGACCTGTAAAATTCTAGAGGATGATAATGTGTAGAAAATTAGAGAAATGGAATCTAAAAGCAATGACAGGAGCAAAGAAGAAAGAGTAACAGGAAACAGCAGATAGTCTCCTAAGAGAGGGTAACCTAAGTAGAACAATGGAACAAAGGTGGAAAGTTCTCAAGGATGGAATAACAAGAGCTGCAGGAAAAGTAATAGGAAGAGTTAACCAGAAGAGAATTAAAAATCGATGGGCTACGGAGGAGATGATTAGGAAGATGGCAGAGCATAGAGTGTGGAAAAACACTAATACGGAGGACGGGTGACAAAAATACCGAGAGGCAAATAATAAATTGAGGAGAGAGACTAATAAGGCAAAGGAGGCATGGTGGAAAGAACAGTGAGAGTGCATTGAGAAGTTAGCGAAGCAAGGAGAAATGGGCTTATTATACGGGGAAGTAAAAGCCTTGACGGGAAATAGAACAGGACACAGGATCCCTACTAAAAAAAGATCAAGATAAGTCAGGCAAGTTACTAAAAGAACAGGAAGATATTGAGAAAAGGTGGAAGGATTACATGCAGGAACTCTATGATAAGCAGAATAGATCCTTGAACTTAGATTTAGAAAGAGAATTGGAAGTGTAGGAGGATAGCTTAGGCCCTGAAATATTAGATAGCGAGATTGAAATGACCCTGCAGGAAATGAAGAGGAATAAGGCAGTGGGGGTGGATAGCATACTAGTAGAATTATTCAAGGGTTTAGGAAAGGCAGGAAGAAAGAAGTTTTGTGAGCTGATAATGGCAATTTATGATGGAAATTGGCCAAAAAAATTTGTTATGCCGATATTAATTCCAATAGCAAAGAAAAAGAAAGCAGCTGAGTGTGAGGAGTACAGGACAATTAGATTGATCCTGCATTCAGCGAAGGTAGTTCTAAGAATAGTCAGTAAAAAGACTGGAAAGCAGGGCAGAAGAATACCTAGGTGAAGATTAGTTCAGATTTAGAAGACGTTGAGGGATTCGTGATGTGATAACTATAATGAGGACACTGATAGAATGAAATATAGAATATAAACAGGATGTTTTTGCCTGTTTTGCAGACTTTGAACAAAACATTCGACAAAGTAGAGTGGCCTAAACTAATGGAAGTGTTGCTACAAAATCAGAATGGATTGGAGGGATAGGAGTCCCATCCAAAACAATTATTGTGTCTCAGGCCGTGCAAGTAAGAGTGGCAGAAGGGGAGTCTGGATGGATGCAGTTATGTAGGGGAGTAAGACAGTGGTGTTGTCCATTGTCCACTGTTCTTTATAATCTGTACTTGGAGGAAATGGTAAAAGAGGCATGGGAGATGATTTAGTCAGGAGTGAAAGTTGGTAGAGATCTTTTTAACCCTTTCGCGTCGGGACAATTCTCTGAGAAATGGTCTCTGTATGATGGAGCTCTTCAAAACATCTTATGCCGCCGGGTATGAAGCACCTTAGTCCAGGTATAGGAATTCACCCTTTTCAGACCCATCTCTGTAGGAGGTCTGACCCTTTCCTCTACCTGGTAATTAGGCGGACGCGACCCTCCGACCCCTTCGGCTTATCCAATCTCAGCATTAGTCTGTGGTCGGTTATATTTTATTCCAGTGTTTATTCTAAATATATAAATTTTGTATTATTAAATATTTTGTTTTTGCAAATGTTTATCTTTTGATTTTCTCTCAAAATCCATTTTTTTAATGAAATTCTATTGTCACTATTAACGATTTTAGTATATTACTTTACGAAATATCCGATCTCGCCAAGAGGTTTTCCAAGCCAAGTTTTTCTAAAACAAATCATGATCGTTTCGGCAGCTATATTTATAACAAAATTAACAAATAATTATTTAGGAAAACAACTGATAAACAATATGATGACATCCGACTACCTGCTAGGAGAGGGATGGAAAAAGGTCCGAGGGTCGAGTAAAGGAGCACCCTCTGACTGGAAAAGGGTTTGAGTCCTGTGGAGTTGGGGGACAGAAACTTACATTTTATACCTTGGTTACTAACCCACGCCACGGTCAAGTCCGATGCACCAGTGCGTCCTTCGGTCGTTTGCTTAGAAAAATCTCCGACGCACGGGTGTGTCTTTCGGCGCGAAAGGGTTAAATCAGTCAATTCACTGACGACCAAGCCAGAGTTAGTAATTCAGCTAAAGGACTGCAGACCTTGTTGAATGCTTTACAAGACTAGTGTCAGAAGTTTGTGATGAGGATTCATAAGGGGGGAAATGAAGGAAATGAGATTTTCGAGAAGTTAGAAGGCTAGGCTATAAATATAATGCTAGAAAGGAGTAAATTAAAACAGGTAGAAAAGTTTAACTTATTTTGGGAAGCGCTATAGAGGATAATGGTTTTAGTCATGGATATCAGAGAAAGAATTGCATTAGCAAGAGAAGAAAGAAAGAGTTAGTCTTTGAAAAAAGAAAGAGTTAATGAGAGGTGGACCCTAAATAAATATTTTACGTAAAGATTAGTGAAAACCTTAGCATGGAGTACAGAATTATATGGATCCGAAACCTGGTCCATGAGGAAGGATGATGAGCATGGATTGGAGGCTTTTAAGATGTGGGTTTGGTGACGGATGGAGAGAGAAGGTGAGGTGGACAGAGAGGAGAATGAATGAAGAAGTTTTGAGAATGGTGTGAGGGGAGGAGAGGCATTTGCTGTGAGATATCCAAAAAAGGCAGGAAAGGTGAAGATGGAAGGGGTACTCAGAGAAGCAATGGGTTGTCTGAAGGTTGTAATAGAGGGTAGAATGTTGGGTAACCAGGATAGGGAGATAGAAAAGGGATTATATAGACAGAATTATAGGGGCTAGGAAGTATGCAGATTTGAAGAGGAATTATAGTTAGATGTTATGCGGCCAACCTAATCTAATGCTCATCAAAACCTACCTTAACCGGTATATTACCTTTTTCATCATCACCAATGAAGTTTCATATATATATTAAGGGATTTGAATGAATGTTTTTTTTACAATCAAAGTATTCACGTATTGAAATGTAAAACTGATGTTATAATCAAGTAAAAGCAATTAACAGAAAAACAAAACTTCTTCTCTAATCAAGACAGTTTCTGCTTGCTACACCATAGACTAGATGGTGTAGAACAACAACTAGTCATGTGTTAAATCTGGTAAAGGCCGAACTGGTAAATCACGTGATCGTCTTAGGTCGATCGATTCCTTCAAATGTCGAGACACAATTCGCCGTTAATTACAAATAAATGAATTCATGATTGTGTGGTATTAATTTTTACCTAAATCCTAAAGCGAAACAAAATGAGATGTGGAACGTGGGAGTTATAATCGACAAAAAATATAGGGTTTTTTAACGCACATTATGGATGCCGCAACACTTACCGCCGGTAAAGTAATGTGTCATTACAGGAAATCATAATAACTTCCCTCACAAAAAAAAAGAAGCTAGAAGTGCCATATTAAAAAAAAAACAATTGCGTAAGCGGTTGCATGCTGCACGTCATTGTGTGGACCTTAGACGTCTTGAGTACGGCCTGTTCGCTGCGGTAAATTGCAGCAGGAGTTATGCGATTCCTGTCGGCACTTAGGTCCACCTCGGGTGGACGCCTCAATCATAATTCGAATAAGTCTTAGGGGAACGTTGAAGTCCCAATGTCGAGAGAAATAAATAAATGACTTCCCACGTATTTTTCCACCAAAGTTTTTAATCTGGCACCATAAGATTCGACGCTACAGCGTCATCCTCAGGTATTAGTGTTGGAATTGGATCGAGTGCAGCCTGGAGAAAAAGCAGCTAGATTTGCGAAAGGTCGTTGTGACCAACGCAAGCAGTGTGTTACAAGCTTATTGGAAAAGTTAGGTCGGGGGAAACACTCTTGCCGAGCGAAGGTTGAAGTGCACTGGTTAAATCTCTTAGGCAGATTTCAGGAGGAGGATCATTTCAACGCAGAAATCAGAAATATATCACAGGCACCGGCACACTACGGTAGATTAGATCACGTACATAAAATCAGAGAGTTAGGATGCCGAACAGATAGATATATAAAATGTCATTTT
>WURS02470249.1:0-13080 GCA_011762765.2 Rhinocypha anisoptera | reverse complement strand
GGGGGGTAGATGTGAAGTTGTGCTTTTTGATGGGGGCCGGGGGGGGGTAAAATATAACTGGGTAGGGGGGGGGGAGGGAGTGGGAGAGGCCTCCACGAAATGTTGGCGTGATGCGATGCTTAATAAAAAAATCCACTGACGATGTCCGCCCCAGGTAATGTGCAAAAGGGTGTGGGTCCGGTTATCCGTTCGGAGTAAATGATCCCGTTAGTATTATTCGTTATTATTATTACTATGGGAGTTGTATAAATATTCTCTATAGGGGTCTGTGTCCTGTTGTAAATAAAATATAACCGCCGACTCTGGAACAAGCGGTTGCGTTCCTGATTGACTGTTGAGCAACAACCACTAGTTCATACCGATATTGAGGATATTGGATAGCAATCATCTCACGAGAATTACGTTCTCAAATAGTAGAATATCCTTCTTTAAAAAATGTAACTGTGTCAATGCTGTTTAAAATAAAAGTCCAACCAGAGATTACATATTTAGACCCCCGCGTGGCAGAATGTACTTCCGCCGCCCTCGATAAAAAAAATTAAATGAAGTTCTATTCAGGTGCAGTACTTTCCACAATATGATGCTTAGGAGATTAAAAGATCCTCACTTTTTTCTTATCAGGATAATGCCTGGGAAACTTAGTCTTTTCGATAAGTTAAGTCCACTTTCCTGGTATTTAACACAAGTAAAATTACAGACATTCAGTAAAGAAAATTTTACTTAATGGAAAATATTGGCAGACAAAATTCTCAATGCCAAACAGGTGGAGTGAACAACTAGGGAATGAAACGATCGGCGAAAAAATCTTGTTGGATTCTATAACATACTCTTCCAACCAATCAATGGTGAAATTATCTATCAAAAGGCACATTTCATTCTGCGATAAACCTCATGCGAGTACTCACTGGGATCAGCAAAGCAACTGCAAATCCTAAACTCAACATTCAAAACCGCTGAACACAGTCGCACCTGACGTCGACTCGCTTATCTCCCAATACTATCTAAATTTCTATATCTTTATGAAATAATAAGTATTTAATAGTAAGCAAATAGTAAGTAAATAGTAACTAAGTATCGCTATAGTACATAAAGTAACTAAGTACATAAATAAGTACATAGTAACTAAGTACATATATAATAGCGGTAATTATTTAAAAAATTGGGATTTAGATGTCATGATTTTTAAAGAGATGACTCCGCGGAATATTTCGCAAGCGTTTTGGACGCAGCATTTTGATGTGTTACGTCCTTTCAATTTAGTTATAATTTGTACTTTTAGCTCACACTACTACTGAAATACTATACGCTCCTTATTTTTATTTAGGGGAAATGGATTGTTGAAGATTATAATAGAAGGTATAATTTTAAAAAATGGATAACTTCCACCATATCAAGCCAGCTAATATTACTGCTGTTAGAAGGTATAATGTTGGGTAAGCAATGAAGGGGTAGTAACAGAATAGGGATTTTGGATAGAATGATAGGTGGTGGAAAGTTGGCATGTTTAAAAGTGATTCAGTTACGATTTAGCTGGACTACTTTTTTAGAGGTTTTTTTTAGTTTACTGACTTCTCTGGGTAACTTTAGCTACATACTGGAAAAAAATTGTTATCTAAGGTTACGGAAACCATTATCCTTACTGGCTTTGGAGCAACTGTATGGTCTTCCAATATACTGAATGCCATCTTTTTATATTTCATCTGTTTTATCCCAACCCGCTTGCTAAATGCAAGCGCCATTTACTAGTTATATATTAAGTTGCATTGTCACTGACTGACTCATGGACACCTATAGTCGTTTGTATGACTTTTGGATGTCTTCATTGGTCTCCCGACTTCGCTTTTCACCTTTGTCGACTTTGTCCGAATTCTTTGGTCTCTCTCGCCCTGCCTACTGACGCCTTGGAGTTAAACTTTCTATATCATCTACCTCATTTCAGATAACCTATAAATAGATAACCTATATTGTTTTTACAGGTCACCAGAAAGTCTTACATCTGTGTGCATGAGTTTGTGTAAAATTTAAGGCGCTTATTGATAGTAATTTTCTTTGCATGTCAGCTATTTGTCGATGTTTTCATGGGCATTAATATCTAAATTAATAACTTTGAAACAACTCAATCCCGTGCACTGGAAAAAATCTTTGTTGGATGTTTTACCATATTTCAAATTATATCAGCTACCTTTACTTCTCAGAAAACGAATTCCCTGATCCGCCTTTCTGGCGGGACATTGAGAGACTTAACAAGAAAATATTACGTAAATTAGTCGATGAACAGAGTCCTCCATTATCTCCTTTAGCCTTCTGAATAGGAGATGTTTATATCGCAACTGCTTCACCTAGCAATACGCGCGTCAAGAAAAGTTCACCGATACTTTGAACTTGGTTGGGACGTGGGGAGAACGGAGGTCCGAAGTCTCCTAAGACTTGCATCACTTTTCAGTGCTTGCAACGGGCCTTTCACTTCTGCTACTTCTGCCGATATCGTCCTTCCGGCTTTATATCACCATTGCCCCCCCTTCCTCTCGTTTGGGCAACGAAATACATCAAAGAGGGACCTTTCGACGTGTCGTAAGAGAAAGGATGACGAATCATTATAGGAGTTCCAGAGCCTTCGCTTCGGTCATAAGCACTCTGTTTCCACGTTCTCTGTATTAGTCATTCGAAACAAAAGTTTCCCCAAAGCGCAAACATTTCTGATACTGTTACATTTCGTAATTTACCTGAATTCACGGACAAGATTTTTGTAGAGTAAGGACATGACGCCTAATAATTCCAAATTGTTAGCGGCATAATATAACACGATGTAGTTTGTGCACTGTATGTTTCATATAATGCTGCATGGGCGTCGTCAGGGGGAGGGGGGAGCCACAGGATGGCAGCTGCCTCTCCTTAAAATATGAATAGTGAAAATATTTAAAAGGAAAATAAAAAAAGAGAATTTAGGAAAAACTTAGAGCTAAAAATCTGTTTAACTTATCTAAAGAAGCTAACACATATTGTTAACAAATATACATAATCAATTAAATTAACTTATTGTTGATATATCTGCTTCTTTCTCTGTAAGCTCTATAAATTTTTACGCTGTCTCTTTCATAGCTGGCGACGCCCCTGTAGTTATGTATTAATTAGCACTACGATGACTGGCTGGCTTATATATAACACCGCTCTATATTTTTTTAAATTTTCTGCGAAGTAACGAAATCCTAATGCGCTTCTTATTCGCTTGGCTTATCGATTATGAAAGAAGCGGATGTCTAATTCTGACTCATCTCGTATCGTGTAATGCGTATCAAGGTTCAGACTGAATATTAAATGTGATGTTCGATAATATTCGAAGTAGGTTTGGATGGAAACTATCGTTCATTCAAAGACCACTTTACAGGAGGGTAGCCTAAGAGAATAAAGCCTATATTCGTTCGTAAACTTTTTCTTACTTTTAACTCACTCATTAGAAAATTAATTTTTACCAGATGTTTTTCGCGAAAACTGAACAAGCCAGAGATTTTGATTAAGTTATCCTTTTGTAGACATCTCATGTCAGAAATTCTAAAATACTGAAACAGCCCTCAATAGCCGTTCAAGAGAGACCGAGATCTCTCTCTCGGCCTTTGATATAATGTCCTTTTATGGCACTTTCTTTGGCAAGAGTCTTGGCTCTACAAAAAGGGAAATCAGCAGAAAGATTCTCGGGGAAGAATTTTACCATCTGAGGCCTTGGGTACTATACATGAAACTTATCAGGAAAAATGCGAACTATTAATACTAAAGCAATGCATTAAAATTTCTATATCCGTAATAGAGGACGAACAAAGTGCTTTTCCACAGAAGTTGGTAGAAATGTAAGTTGTTTTTCTCCTTTATGATGATGCTTAAAAGCGGTCAATTTAATTATGCTATTATTTCTGTAATGCATCCAAAGTAAAAGAAGACGTAGTTACTATCAAATGAAGTCTTTGTTTGTCATGTGTAGTGTTAGTTAAATATGACTCAAATGCCGAGTTTTTCTTATAATATTCTTTAGCTGTCCGCTCCCTCGCTTACAAGTTGAAATCACATATACGAAATTTAGGACCAATTTATCATACTTTCCCATTTGATTTTTTTATATAACTGCCAAGGGGGTGTCAAATGTATATGACTATAATCTCTAGTGGTAGTATTTTTGTTTATAGGGTGCTTGGACGGCCATGGTCATTTCGCACCTCTTCAACTCATTGAAAAAAATCCATCTGCACAAACACAACTTCCATGCCCTGGGCGGGATTCGAACCCGCGATCTTTGGGTTAGCCGGTGAGCACGCTACCCACCAGGCTAACCCGCTCGGCCTATAATCTCTAATTTGAAATATTTTACTCTCGTTTAATTTCGAATAGCAAGTATAGGTTACTCTGTACGTATTAAGTACAACTATCACAGCGTCTGATTATGTGGAAATGTGGTAAATTCATTATGCTCGGCCTTTAATCGATCATATCCGAGTCTATTATTCGCGAAAATGACCTAACTAGATTGATTTTTAATGCTTATTGAGAATCGACAGTTGGATAAATTTGTCTATCTCGTTCTTCTATTCCTATTTGTGTTAAATCTTACCATACTCAAGTTAATCTTGGAAATCCATAGATGTATTACTTCACGGTCAGATAGACACATCCAATAGTGTCCCTTATCATGACTATCTTAAAAGATACCATTTCTAGAAAAAACTATTTAGCAAACAACATAAGCTGCTTTGACCCTATATATGCCTTAAGGTTTGATATATACATTTTGAAAATGTCTTTTAAGAATTCAACAGTATTACTTTTGATTTAATTCAGTTCTTGTACACAAAGCAGAAATGTATACCGCGAGTTCCCTAACAATTTCCGCAGTTCTGTCGGGTTTAAATAATGGAGTCATCGAAGTGTGATATGTAATATGCTTAGTTCTACACTAATATAGCAATTACCACGTACATACAACTAACTTGACAAAGCACTCTGCTATAGAACGTAGTCCTATTACGGGATAACCCAGTCAATGTAAATAAACTCGGTTTAAAGAAAAGAAAACGAAGTATCGAAGCCATTTGAACGAACTCTGCGGATACTGAGTGTACAAACCCCTCTCTTAACTCTCATGTTATGTTGTCATGGACTTCACTTATGCAGGTATCAATACTTACGATTATACTTTCTCAACAAAGTATTCAACATTTGTGCAGTTATAATACTAGACCATCGATAGATTGAAAGTTTTCATTTGTTCGGCAGTAATGCTGTAGAAAATACGGAAGGTTTGTTGCTATCCTTAAAATTAACTAAGGACAAATTTCAGAAATATATTTTCTGAAAAACTCTTCTTTATTTGCCGTAAAAGTCAAAGGCTTTAGCATGTATTTAACAAATTTCCCAGTCTAGAAATACGCTCTGAAAGATTCATGTGAGGAAATCATAGGGTAAAAAAAATGCTCAAGGTGAGAGCGTGTGGCATTAATTGCATTTTACGCAACCGGCTTTGTTGAACGTCGGAATGGAAAGAGTGAAGCTATTGAAAGTCCTTCCTCCTCCACCTTAGAATTAAGTACGTCAAAACGTGAAACAAGCAGGGAAAGTGGCCTTGGCCTCTCGTCGCCGCTAGGTTCACCGCAGGAAGTCAGTGCTTCATGCAGAGATAAGCTTCGGTGGCCCCGCTTCGGATTCTTCCTTACCCTGTGCCTCCTCGGGTTTCCTAGAAAGATATGGTATTCCGTTTGAAGTGGTGATATGGTATCTGGCTTGAAGTAAACAGGGACTTCGCCGCGACTTGAATCCTTTCAGTAGCCAAGATCTTTACCCATTAGGCTAACGTAATCTCCTCCATCATAAAAAGTTTTAAAATTACTCTTCCAACGAGAATTTTCACCTTCTTAACACATTTTATTCGTTTGAATGACTTATCCTATTATAACAAAACTTAGCAAGAAACAGCGTGAAAGCTATTATTTCCTAAGCTCTATTTTGAAATGATTATTTCGAAAATGTGTCGAGAATATTCTCGATAGAATATATTTAAAACTACTCAGGATTTAACGATTAAAATGCCAATTTTAATGCTGAAATTATAAATTTTACACCCAAAATATTTTTTAGTAATGGGTAGTCAATACAATTAGCGGTGATTTTTTTAATGTGAAATACTTTTTTGAGTTATTTTTGGTATGCCTGCTCTTACATTCGTGAGCGTAAATGCATTGTCTTCGTTCATGTTAGACATTGGATCACTGTGGTCGTCTGTATACTCTTCCCCAGCCACCTGAAATAAAGGAGCGATTAGAGTTATTCATGAGAGTTAACTCTTACTTAACTCCTTCCTTAGCACAATTAGGATGCGTTCCATAGAATCCAATAAAGTAGTGGCAGTAAATTAAATATATAGAATTAAGATTAAATACAGGTGGTTATATAACTTAATATGCCGTTATAACTTCAAAGCACATATTTAAAAATGTGAATTCCTTACGGTTGAAAACCATATTACGGTGCTGAACACTACATCACTTTCTTCCTCATGAAAACGACACTCTTTGAACTAAAAAAAACATATGTTTCATCAGTTGAGACAACTTTTTGGCAATCAACGCAGGACATGAAAGGCATATGTTTGCTACTTGCCACCCTTATTTTCTTCCTTCATTATGGAAACTTTTATATTCAGTTTTGAGTCACTTCGCAACTCCCGTAAAAACTATAAAACATCGTAACTCCTTGTAGTGTATGCAGGTATGATAACCGATGGAACTTAGCGACTGTTACGATATTATAAGGCTCGACATGTGCAAAACTTACCAAGTTTTCACTATACCTGCATGTAAGTCTATAAGTAAAATCTCCGTATTCGGTTAAATTAAACAAGGATAAAATTGGCATAAAGTGTAGGTTGAATATTTGTATTTAGAAACAGTGTTGATACTCATATATTTATGTTTAAAAATCAGGACTGAAATAAAATTTACTATAGAGACCTAATGGAATGCAGAAGCATGGGTGTCATTAGAAGAATAACTTGTCGTGTCCAGTGAACGGATATTACCGAAATTTTCCACGAATAAAGATAATGTTTAGAAAGAAGCATTTAGATAAATAATTGATCTTTAGTTGGTATAGTATACTACCAGAAAGAATGAAGTCGACTCCAGTCCATACGCCTGTCTCATAGTGAGCACGAAATCGGCATCTTCTTCCGTCATGACGCTTTGAATCCAGTGCAGATTGGTAAACTCTTCGGTTGTTACCTAAAAGGGTGAAAGGAGGAAGATAATTTAATAATATTCCTCAGGGAAATGAATCACTATCTTAGATTCATCCACATGGAATGCTTAGCATTTGCATTAAAAGGAAAATTCTTCTATTTGTACCATGATAAGTTCACTGGAAAGCAAAATCTTCGAATTGCTCAACCACAAAATTATGTAGTAAAGTCTAAGAATGATTTGTCATGATTCGAATAAGTGCTTATACTTAAAATGAAAATGTAGGTTGCTTTTATGTCCATTGTATCTGGTAGTAGATTCAAAATTTGGTGGCAGATTTTATTTGATACGTGAAAGTATATTCCAAAAATGTGTTGAAATCTGACCACTCAGAACGATCCCCCCACCTCCGTGATACCATTCCTAATTCAACTTCAGGCTCTTATTCTCTAGGGAATTAAGATTGGCAATATGATCTTTCCGCATGGAGTTGCCGGATCTTTATGAGGCGCCTCCACAATAGGAGGAAAGGGAAATGCCTCTCATCCACGGAAGAAATAAAATATCTAAGGTGGGCCGTAATTAGTACAGCAGCGTCTGCCATCAAAGACGCTTTCTCAAACAGCTTTTAATTTTCGTAGTTTCTGGCATGGACATCAAAAACGACGCAAAAATACACTGATTAATATGAGTAATACTCTTTCCTAAGAACCGGACCCTTATACCAGGCTGTACATAAATAGGGTCCCCTCTCTAGAGGAGTACTAAGACTTCCCTTGCATTATATAGTGAAACCTAACTTGGAAAACGCTGATCCAACTAACTTAATCCGGGTATGCCAACGGTTAGTGGGGGGAAACCGGAGAAGACAGGATAAGTGGGTGGAAGGGATATTCAGAGACTATGGTGAAGACTAATGGAGAGTGGAATGATGCGTAAGAGAGGTAGAGTAAAGAGAAGAATATGTCATTTTCATTTAATAATTTCATAAGACCACCGCAAGCCCAGCCAATTCGGTATCCTGGAAATGACATAAACAGCAGTTTAAGTATTTTACACAAGTAAATCACAATTTGTTATTAAAATTTGGCCCAATGAAATTCATAATGATCACCAAAAAAATAACTGGATAAAAATGTAAAATTAATGTCACGAAGGTGCAGGTGGATGAATTATAGTTGTACTCGTGCCTTTGGCTTCTTGGGATTACCTTTGAAAAATCTGTAAGAATTGATTTTTTTGACACCAAGTGCATACTCCATTTCCTTACATAAATCGCAGATATGAAGTAAACATTGGACGTCATTGTTACTCGCATTCCACGGGCATGAAAATCTCAAAAAGTGTTATCGTAAAAGGCTTCTCGTGGTCTCACATGGTGGCATCATCCACTCCTATCAGTTACGTCAGGGTTTTCACAAGGCGTTCAAGTCAAATTCTCTTAGGCCTAACCAGCATGTTATTGTATTGGGTTTTGCCTTAATGTTATATTAGACTAATTCTTTTTATACAGAGTCATTTCATTCAATGTAATTGTTGGTTTCAGGGCTAACTTTGCGAAATCGATCCCCATTGGAAATGAAAGAATAACTTTGTGATTCCAGTCTTTTAATATAAAATTTTAAAACGACCAGGGATTCGACATTTAATGCCATCGTCAGATACAATCATCTACACACATCACTCTGTATACAAGCGGTACGCCACCTCAAGCGCTTGCAGCTGTGGGTTCCCTCCCAGCCCGTCCGAGAGCAAAGGGAGGGCTCTCCGGCACAGGAGGTCCCGCTGCTCTCACGAGTGAGAGGGTCACGGGGCCCCTGGAGGTTACCCGCAATCTAGCCGGTGACCACAAGTCCCCAGACCGCAATCCGATGGGTTCGAGAAACTCGGAGGGCTCTCGTCTCCCCTGGTACTCTGTGTTAGTCGAATTGCTTCGACAAGAGTTTGAAAGGTGTCCGCCGTGGGTTGCTTTCGCACACCCACTACCGCCCCGCAGTCACCACCTCAGGGGTACTCCCCGTTACCCGCCACAGTTATTTGTGGTAAGGATGGGGTAAGAGGGTCCGAGGCTTTTGCAGGGGAGGGCGCGGCGGTCCTTACACCTCCCCTTTCTGTTCCCGATATTCCGGGCCTCTTGTCGCCATCAGGCACGTGAAAGAGTCATCGCCGTGGGGGGGCTTTCTCACACCCACGCACTACCACAGCTCGTTCGTTACCTCCGTTACTTAAGAGGGTCGCCCGTTCCCCGGACACAGTTCTTCGCGGCCGGGATGAGATAGGAACCTCAGAATTTTTTGCAGGGCAGGCCGGTGTGGTCTCCACTCCCACCCTTGGAGAAGTGAGCCGAAATATCATTCTGTATACAGTAAACCTCGGCTAACGAAGAGAATGGTCCAAGAATCGCATTCGTTAGCCGATGTATCACTGTACATACGTATATCGAACTCAGCTAGGGGCGGGAAAATGGGAAGGGCAGGGACGTCCCATTTCCCCAGCCCTAGCTGAGTTCGGTTTATTTACAGTGACGTCTGTAGAAGCTTTTACCTGATGATGACATTATAGTCGAAACCCGGGTTTTTTTTAAACATTCTAATACAAAAAACTGTGAAATCGCAGTTATTCTTTCAATTCCTTTCATTCATGTATTTGAAATATCTACTCAGCTCATAGTAGGTTTAAAAACCTTACAAGAGGTAATCAATGGTTTAAAAGAGTTATAAGGGTTTTCAAATATGCAGTTGGAAATAATGTAATGGAAAAATAAATAATTCAGACCACAAGTAGTAGTAGCCATAGTAGCGGGTGGTGCTGTAGACGAAAAATTAAGATTGCCTGTTTTTCTACAGAACAGTGAAATAGGTTTACCTAGTCTGTCTAGACTAGACTTCGCATCGATATCTTCATTTCTCAATTTCTATTCGATCATGTAAAAAGAAACTGTTGTCCTTACTGTAGGCGAATGGGATATGAAAATACATGCCAGGTATAATGCAACGTTTTTATCTGTTGAGAATTAAATCCACTCTATAATTTCACAATGGAAGGGATCGAAAATAATTACAGATTATTTTCTATTTATTCTACATAAATTGTCATCATTTTCTTTTTTTAAATCACGAATCTAATTTAAAGTTGTCAGCACTGTTAATGTTTAAGGTGCCAACATATTAATGAGTACATTTTTTGTTTGAAATATTTCGATAGAAAGGTAAAATGTTATTTCAAATTCAAATAATCTCACATAATTTTCACGCAGTGCATCTTGTTTCAAAATGTTCAAGTACACCACTTTCCGTTCTTCGGGAGTCTTCTCTTCTCCAAGATAAGTCTGAACTGTTCCATCCCATATTTCCTCCAAATATTCCAAAGGAATGAGTCCGTCATTATTAATATCCACTTTTAATACAGCTGCATCTATTGCCTTCTGGCGAATCCGTGGAATGGGAATCTGTTTTAAAGAAAATGACACAACAATTAATCTTTCCCGTACTATGGACGAGTATATAAGTTTGATAGCACCGGTGCTTCAGTGCTATGGAACCATAAATGATTTTCTCGATTTGTGTTCCGCATAGTTTGAGAGTTATCTATTTGGAGGCTTTGTAGTGGTTGGAGATATGTTTCGCTTCTCTTTTCTCCAAAAATGTAGTCCTATAAATTGCACTTACGCCTAACGAAAAATATGTGTATTTTCTCTCCTCCTATCTAATGGTTGATTTTTCAACACTGTTCTATAAACTTTGTTTAAAGAACAGTCTAAAAACTTAACGCGCTTATTCTTTCTTACTAGAGTTTTCAGTTACTTTCGAATTGAAATGATGCGAAGAAATTTTTAAACGAAGGAAATGTTATTTCCATACAAAAATAATCACGATACGATTCCACAAACATTTCGTTATCATGGAGGTCCTCCTTCCATAGTTAAAGGTGGAATGACTACTGAAATTTACTTCAATCATACCACGAAACATAATGCCTACTAATTCTCATGTCAACCCGATTTTTTATAAGGTTGAATGAGGAATTTAAAAATTTAGATAGTAGTAGTAATTCAAGTAATATTATTTTTGCAAGTAGGTGGATTTTCATTCTGCAAAGAATTTATTTTTACCCGGTCAAGTATTTTGGAATAATCGAATCTTTGATTCAGCATTTTTTTACAGGAATAGGGCAGTAGCTGTGTTTATAGGGCGAATCGACGGCTATGGGTACTTAGCTCTATCCCATTTCGAAGAAAACACAAATCCCATGCCAGAGGTGGGACTCGAACCCGTGACATTTGGATTATCAGGTGAGCTTGCTACCCACCTGAATAACTCGGTCGGCTTTTATAGGAAACAGCAGTGGTAGTAAAACGTCTGTTCATCAATTTCCATGAGCGCGAAAAATTTCGTGACGGTTTTTCTAATATGAATTTTAAATTATCATATTATTTTCACTAAAATACCCTGCAGATTGGGACTTCCTATCTCTGCCCTATTCATACCTTATTCAAATGAATATATATACGATACGCAATTTATTAATGTTTAACTGACGATAAAGAGCATTTAAAATAATCAGACCCCATTTTAAAGGATTCCATTTCATTTGCCTGAAAATCATTAAAGATCTTTTTATGGTTGCAATTCATTAAAATTTCTCAGGAATTTTAAAATAACAGACTAATTTCGTTTAGTAGGAAGTATGTGGAACCTATCAATTGTACGTGAATATGTGCTAAATACACTTCCTTTCAAGACAATATTTTATTAGCTAGCCATCTTAGATGATTGTTTACTCAACATTCATTAGGTACAGTCCATTCGCTTTAACCTGGCCGATGACAACCAGCAAGGAGAAATAAATGGAGAATAGGAAGACCATTACTAGAGATACTAGAGGTATCTGCTCGCCATACGTCATGCGCAATAAGCGATTTTGGTTTGGCCCTAGCAACTTCCACTGCGGGAATGTTAGTGCATGGCTCTCCTCTCTAAGCGCTGCCATTCCTACTATCTGAGTTGGACTAGGGCCACCTGCGCAATAGAAAGTCGGCCAAGTTTAAGCCAATGGACTTTAACTTCGTTTTCTTACCCTTAATTTAGCTATAAAGTCATCCAAACGGATATGGCCACTGTCTTCAATATCCAGCTCGGATAAAATTTCTTCTGCTTCTACTTCACTTAGCAATTCCTTTTCTTTCAGTACAGTTTTGAACTCTTTCCTTGATATTCTGTTTTCATTCCTCACATCCAACTTTCTGAGACACCTTTGAATGAACGGGGCAAGATGATAAAATTAGTTAATAACAGTGCAACGTAAACATAGGTTAAACTGTCCTCCTCATCTTTCAAAATCGTACTTTTTTGTACCTGCCTTAACGGATGATTTCGTGCCATTCAGTAATGTTAGCAAAAATAAAGTTTATCCCATACACTCTTAACTCATTTCCCCACTTAACGGAATTACCATTGACTTCCTAGAATCAAATTTGAAATCCTGGAGCAGAACGTCTATTATGTGATTAGTTAATTGTCCTGGTATAGAAATGGATGACTTCCTAATCGGCATTTGTTCATATAAACGTTCCACAATAGACGACCAGTTCGTTCATGGAACGGGAAAATCGTACTTACTCTGGAATATTTAATGTAAATTTCTTATGCGAAATTCTAAAACAGTTCCTACTTCTTTGCTAATGTAACACCGCCGCAGTATAGACTGTAACGTCTGGCCTATTGTCGTTATGTTGTTTGCTGGCCAATTATTTCATTGTTATTAATGTGAAGTGGAATTTGGGATAGTGGATTGTTGGAATTTAATTGATTGGTGTTTATGTAAGGAGAAGAGGGGGAATTGTTGAAAAGTTATAGCGGTGATT
>WURS02470238.1:0-13080 GCA_011762765.2 Rhinocypha anisoptera | reverse complement strand
ATGGAAATCTGAAAACCTAGTCCAACAGGAAGTTTGAAGTGCGTAGATTGGAGGCATTTGACTTGAGTGTTTGGGGAGCACTGTCAGTTGGTACGGGAGGGGGGAAATGAAGGGGAGGTTTTTGTGATACAGAGGAAGGTCTAGGAGAGGGGAGTGGGAAGAATACAACAAGCCATTAAGCACTGTACATTTTAAATTCAAATTAAAATTTAGTTTCGGCTTTTACGATGCAGGAAGTCTATATTTTTAAATTTATATTTTTACTCTAAATATTTTGAAAACCTCAAGAAAGGCGATCAAGTTACATGCGCCCCTCTCCATACAGTATATAACCGATGTATATCTTCTGTAATTCACCTGAAGATGACTTTGGAAGTCGAAACCTAAGTCATACATAATAAAAAATTTTCATGTGGAAAAACTAAGTGTTTTCATCTTCATTATGAATCACTTCCACAAAGTAATGCCTGAAAATACCTAATTTATCTACTTACTCATTTAACTGTCGCAATAAGTACTGCGATGCAACAAAAAGTATAGCTTTATCGAGAATTCAAGTAAGATGTTTATTAGCAATTGTGTGGTTCAAATTCTGGTATTTGAGGAAACTATATTAAACTTGGGTTTAAAGCTTTTGAGATCTGTGAGTGAGAAAGATAGAAGAAACAATTAGATGGAGAAGATTAAAAAGGAAAAGTACCTATAAATTATAAACAGGGTAAAAAAATTGCATAGGGCCAGAATGCAATTTTTGTAGTAAGAGTTAAAAGAATGTTACAACTGACTGCCATTCACTTTTAAGACACTGTTAACTTTTAAAGTTTTCTAATTTCTAAGACATAGAGTTGTGTTGGGATATGGAAATAATGAATTTCCACGCCGTAACTCATGCCTCACAACTAAGGGCAAAAGATTTTTGGGCATGTTGATTATACAAACAGATACACAAAACATTTTCAACAATATTCTATTTCCAAAGGAAAGGTTGATAAGGTTGGATAGATTTCATCCATGGCAAGGAATTCTTTATAGGTGGCTTATGAAGAGGAAGGTAAGCAGTTACATGTACTTATAAGGCTACTTCAGATAAATGAAGCTCCTCTTAGGCTCCATAACTAATAAGGTGAAAATTCCCTTACCTAATCATTGTCACAATGATTAAGGGAATTTTTCTGATAATGGCTAAAGGAAACTGATTCATATCAAATTGATTATAATTATAAATATGCATACTAATGCA
This sequence comes from Rhinocypha anisoptera, assembly GCA_011762765.2. Taxonomy (NCBI): domain Eukaryota; kingdom Metazoa; phylum Arthropoda; class Insecta; order Odonata; family Chlorocyphidae; genus Rhinocypha; species Rhinocypha anisoptera. The sequence continues at coordinate 11,840 of WURS02470238.1, read as the reverse complement.
TAACTAATAATCTAATGGGGAATAAATGAAATTGGGGTCTATTACTTTGGCATAGCTCAGCAGCTTAAATATCTTGGAACTAACATAATGATAGATAACAATGCAAGCCAAAAGTTATACCAAAGGATTGTAACTGCAAATTGGTATTAATATGACCTATAAGAAGTCATATATTTTATTTAATACAATACAAATATTATTATATGAATCATAGATTCACTCTGATGGACATATGTTGCATAACATATACATAACAATAACAACAGAAAAGCAATTTTTATGATTTTCAAAGAGATATGAATAGAGCAGTGAGATAAGAAAAATAATTGCAGAGAAAATATCAGCTGAAGCTAGCCAAGTCTTCTAACCAGCTAAATGAGTGTTGATGAACTAGTCATGGAATTGGCATTCTTAAATCCACATGAGAGTGCATATATTGCAATGAAAAAAGATAAAGGAAGGCAAATATTTTGGAAAGTAGAAGGGACAGAAATAGCAGCAAGGCTTCTGGGAACCTAGAATGGGTAGGTTGGTGTCCAGGATAGAGATATAAAGAGAGGTGAAGGTCTGGTGGCAAAAGAAATAATTAAAACAGACTTTAAAATTATAGTTTTATAAACATAATACATTAACAATTACAAACATGTAGTACCCCCAGGCAATTACAAGTTTTTATGGCAAAAGAGAGAGAGAGAGAGATGCCAGCTATACATGATTAACATATTTTGTGAATTTTAGTTAGTAACTTAAAAGTTATATTATTCATATGGTTGAAATAGACATCATTATAAAAAAAATTAACTGGAGTACAGCAAAAAAGTCTTCTAAAATCTAACACACTTTAATATATATGGAAAACTCTCTGAGCCATGCTCTACAGTCATTTCTGGTACAATTCATGGTCAATTTCATATAGGAAGATTTATCTTAAAGCATATTTGAATGCTTGTTGATTTTCTTAACTTCTATTAAAAATGTAGTCATATTTATGAGGAGCATTCAGTTTGGATGCTATCTTGTTTTTTTCCTTTCATTAGATAAAATTTTTAGATAAAAAGGGAATAATCATACACGCTTTTAGAAGCCCATTATCCATAAAGATAAGGAATTCATATATGCTAGATGAATTTGAGAGTTCTCATTTGGATTAAACACCATTAAACTACTGGTAAAAAATTTATATTGTGATTAGTAATATATCAGTTCTCAAGCACATTATTTAATATATTAATAGTAGATATAATGTAACACTAAGAAAATTGAAGTAAAACCAAGTTTCTAAGAATATCAAAATGAGCTAAGAAACAAATATGATACCCAAGTTACTTCTATGCATATTCCTTAATTCTCTTATAAAGCAGCCACTTCATTATTGACAATTCCAATATTCATCAAACTTCATAAAAAGACAACTTCATATAAACTTATAGCAACAATTTAAACATATTTTGTATACAACTTGTTTAATTACATATTTTTTCAATTTATTAAATAAAATTGAGCATTAAATATCACAGTCACCAATCATACTATTATTTACTTTATTAAATGTTGTTCCATATTTTAACCATTAAATATATGCCAACAAGAATAAAAATTCCTAATATAATAATATACATCTACATAAGAAAAATAAGTAAATGTAAAATCACTATAAGCTGTTCAAAATGTATCTAATATGCTCTGCAAATATCCAGAATATTTTTTAAACAAATAAGTTGAAATTAAGTACATTGTAAAGAAGACTTGCAAACCATTTTAGAATATCATGCAGTATTGTGAATCCACTTTTACTGAATTATTAAATTGCAATGTTTTCCCAGATAAATACCATTAATGATAAACATTACATTGAAGCCAGTTTAGAAAGGAAAGAACAACCAAATTGCCATTCATCACTTTCAACAGAGAATTACTCTGCATTCTCTATGGAAGAGGTTGGAATATTATTTTGTTGGGCCCTCAGGTGTACCACAATGACAGAGTTGAACCATAAGATGACAAATTCTATCATTAACATTTGCTACCAATAAAAAAGAATCAAGATTTGAAGTCAATGCAGTACATCATTCTAAGCTAGAAGGTGAATCAAAGGAATGAAAGATATCATGGTGAATGACAGATATCCAACTTAAAAGTTAAATTAAGAAACCTCCTCACAGTGCTGCTGAGGATTTTAATACCGCAGGTGAAACGAACAGTTTCAGGCATTATTGGTGGAATGAAGTTCTTTGATCTAATTTTCTATGGAGAGCCTAGGCTTATAACTCTTCTTGGATGGAAGCATATAAGTTACATATCCATCTGTGTTTTGAGATAATGAAACAGTGCTATTCCATGTAATAATTTTATTCACACGACCATTATTCACCACATGATGAATGCTCAGTGGCTAGACCATGGTCATGTGAATAAAATTATGCAGAATAGCAGTTGTTCATTCTCTCAAAACGCAGATGAACATGAAACTTACATACTTCCAACCAAGAAGAGTTAACAGCCTAGGTTCTCCATAGAAAATTATATAAAAGAATATTAACAGGAAATTGCCTGGTTAAGCTGTAGCAATGAAGCTTGAAAGCCATTTTTCTTAATAGTTTTTCATGCTGATAGAACATTTACGAGTACTCGTAATCCCTTTCAAACATGGTCAAATTCCAGCAAAGCTGGGGTAGTAGAGAATATAAAGTTAAAACCATGATTAAAATTAGTGCTTGAATAAAGTCCCGAATGCAATTCCAAAAATATTTCCATCAAATTACTTGACTTCCAAGTGTTTTTGTAAAAGCATGTCATGCTGAGTGAGGGCTTCACCAGTAAGGTTGAGAAGTGATTGACTGTCATTAATTGTACCAAAAGATTGCTATTTGAAGTTTAAATCAAATTCCTGAATTGTAAACAGGTGATTCCAGACCAAAATATTGAAACTTGTTGACCATAGACATCTTCTTATCAAGGAATTGTAGCACTAGAGCCAATTTATGAAGGACAGGCATATCTTAGTGAGGAGAAAAGAAATTCACAGTTAAATCTTATTACATTTAAGTGACATTGAGCAAAATGGATATTTCTCAAAACATTGGCTGCAATTGCAATAGCTGCAAATGATCAGGAATATTGACAAATCAAAACACTATTGAAACTAAAAAAACAACTAAATTATGTTCTTTAAAATTCAAGGTTTGTACAGAAAGAGTGATTTACAAAAACACATTGAAATGAGGAAATAAAGTTAAACATGAAGGTGTTAGTTATAAGACAGGAATGACAGACTTAAATAGGCTTTTAATAGATACACATACTTAAAGAGCATACCATGGCCATTCATCCAAAAGCAATAAAAGTTCAATAAAATATCACTAATATCAAAGCATGAAGTCAAAAGTTTAACTTATTATCATAAGTTAAATGGTGATTTGAAATCTATATTAATGAGATTAATATAATTAATTGTTCAATACTCAGTCACATTACACAATTAGGCCAATACACCATATACTTTGGCTGATAAGACATTATCACAATTAAATTCAATCTTTCATTTGCTAAGCAATAACAATATCAACAAACAGACATTTACATTAGATAAGGAGCAAACAAGACCAGATCATTATTAACACAGTACTTACGTGTTTTTTGATGAAACATGGTTACAATCCAAATTATTTTTAAGAATAATAACTTTAATATAAATTAAAGATGGTTTCTTAAATAAAATCTTGGAAAAATTCCATTTCAATCAGTACTAAATACTTGCTACAGCACAAAAGGATGTGGTCTAGTCTGATCACATGTTTATCAATGTCTCATAAAATTACTCTGGCTTAAAACACAACATTTAATTTTAAGCCCAAGTGTATAAGTACTTTGTACAAAAATATTTTAATCAATTTGAAAATTATGAATAAATATTCTAGTATATGCATATTCAATAATTTGACATCTACATACTTTAATAAAAATGCACAAAAGAATAAATATACAACATAGCAGTAATATAATTAGTTACATGTACCATAAAATTAATATCTGAAGAAAATTGCAATATTTTTTCTATCAAGCTTAGGCTGGTTTCTGTACGACAATTAGCACTTTTAGGACTTCAATTGAACTTTAAAATAACTTTTTTTAGGTCATAGGATATTCATCACTTAAATTAGAATCTACATATTATGTAATAATGGCACTAGTTATTGCCATATTATTAAAACAAAAAAGTAGTTTTTTAGCTTAAAGAAAAATAAGGTCAAGTTTTCCAATGTATTGAAATGAAAAAAGAACCGAGAATCTTTTGTTATGGTAATTCCATATACACATTGCAAAATGTATATTCCCATAATATCATAATTTTTAGTTTGGCCTTCAATGAAATGATAAAATACTAAGGAAATACAGTAGAAGTCCGCTATAACGAGAGCTGATAAATGACGAAAAATATCTCATTATAATGCACTCTCTTTATAGCCGACGGTCATTTAAATTTGCCTCTTCTGGCATTTATAATGACACCAAAAGTAGGCGAAAATGAGCCATGAAGTAGTTGTATCAATCCATCCACAAATGAATTGAAAATAGATCATTTCATTAAAAAGATTTTGAAATATTGTCACCAATTGTTATTGTATATTGTTTTAACACGTGGATCAACCAACTCAAAACGATCACTTGCTATAGCTGTGGTCTATTTATAAGCCATACTCCCTATAGCGGACTTCTACTGTATAGTAATTTGATCAATAAAAGACATAAAACAATAATAATAGTGAGTGGTTTTTAAAGAGGTCACTGAGTGCCAGCATAATTGTACTTCATTAAGATTCACTTAACAGTGATTCAGTGCCCTTTCTTCAGCAGTAACTCAGTTTCAAAATTGTGACTTTTTCTGTTACACATATTTTGGTGCAAAGGGCTTCCTGTACAGGAAATATTTCTGCTTACAGTCAAGTCTTAAACCTAAAGCAATGCACAAATGGGAGATAAATATATTGAAAGTATGAATGCTATACCCACTTGACTATAATATCCACTCATGGATGAGCCATGACATTGAATTAGTAGAATAATATGTTTCTTCAACAAAAAACCCTTGAAATTTTGACTTGACCAACTATCTTACCCTTTTACTACATGACCTCTCTTATTGAGAGTTACATATAGGTTTAAAGGTTCTCCAGACCTTGTTATGTAGTATTACTAACACTTTGCCAAAAGCAAAGCCATCAACAGCAATATTAAAAGAAGAAACATTGTGATAGGTGTATGCTGTCATGTTTACTCTCAAAGAAAAGTTAATGCTGGTTATAATAGAATTTAGTGGCAGAAAAACTGTTTTTCAAGTAGTAAAAACAGTGAAATTAATGCAGACTAGACAAAAATTTGAAAAATAATAACATCATTTGTCATTTCTTAACCTGAAATAGACTAAGGGAGTCTACTACTCTTTACTGGGTATTTAATATGGAGGACAAAAATATTCCATTACCAAAAATAATAAAATGTCGAGGAAATTTGAAACTGGGAGATTCATCCTGTTTCACCTTTTTCAATTTTAAAAATTTATCAATAGAGTATAAAAGAAACCAAAAGAAATGCTGTAATTAATGTTGGACTTGAAGATAGCATGATATGTGCAAATGATGAATCTTTAGGTTTGAATTTTGAATCTGTAGAAAAAAAAGAAAAAAAGACTAATTAATTGAGTGAGTAAATTTTAATACTAACATTTGTAGCAATTTGTAATGAATACCACACATGATATTTGTTCCATCTTCTACCTCTAAAAAGATAACATGTACTGAGATACTTTTTCTTACTTTAAATGAATGTCCATGTTAAAAAATAGAAGCAGATTGTACTATTCCACAGATTATACTCTGTGGAAAAGTAGTTTCCTCTTCTATTATTTAACATGGATATACACACCTTCCACAAAATAAAACCTTACATTGTGAAGTTTATTTAAACGAATACTTAAAAAAAAAACCTCCATAAAATCATCTTAGAGAATCAGTAAGGAGATATAAGCATTATGGTAATACATATATGGAATGCATACAAAATATTGAAACAATGTTTACTGCACATTCTTAAAACTCATCAATTTCACCCAATCAAATAAAATATTTTTTAACTTTTCATAGGAAAAATACATACATTTTTCGTTTGGGTCCCTTGTTCCACACGGTCGATAAGCTAACTGTGTTTTTCTTTTGGCATTTGGGAGGGCCCCAGGGATATATAGTGATGGTTGTGCCAATTTACCAGATCCCATTAAGTGGCTGAAGTCTTGTTCTAACTGATTAGCAATAGGACCTGTAAGAAAAAATTAATTGAAGTTTCCCTAATTGTATACAAATACTCCTAAATACAGTTTACATAGCAACTGCAGTCTTCAACCTTAAGGTCGGCTTGGTAGGTAAGGGTAGAGCTCATCTAGAACAAAGCCCAGTGGCTTGTGGAAATTCACACATCAGGGTAGGGAGGCCAGTTTCTTCCCTTACACTGATTGGGATTTCTCATGAAGATCTGGCATCCAGAAAATCACTCAGCTTCGGTTCAGAGCTGGAGTTCCATAGAGGCATCACAAGGACTTGAACCCAGGACCCCATTTAGTAGCCAAGCACTTTACCCATGGAGCTACCAAGACTTCAGAGTTAGATCTATTAATAATATATCTGACCATTTTGAGCGAATGAAAATTAGAATAATGGAGTGTTAAATATATGCAGATTTTGAGACTTGGAGAAATGGACGTACCAAATTGCTTCAGCACATCACATTATTTCTTTCTGAAAATTACTTATTAAATCAAATGATCTGAAAGCTAGTTTAACTCGTACATAGGCTAGTAAAAATTAACTAAGCTAGTAAAACATGTATGTCGAGAAATTTTCATTATTATGAAATCCGATGAACAATTAATTTAAGTTTCCCCCCTCACAACCAGCAGAATTCAGCTAAAGATTATAAAATGCAGAATTAGTGGAGGTTTGGCTCTACTTGTTGATTTTTAATAATTACCTTTGAAATGAAGAAGGAACTGGATACAAGCTCCACCATGCAAAACTTTAGTTTTGCGACTATCAACAGTCAGCATCCATTCTGGCAGTCCCATCACTTCTCTCACATCATCAATGAATTGTGCCCTTTAAAAAGTTGGAACTACTAATAAATATGCAGAATTTATAAGTATAAAGTTTGAATATGCATAATACCAATCAATTCCAACATTACTATGCACATAACTTCATTAGTATGATAGATTACGACTTTAAAATATGTATCTCAATACTAAAGATGAAAGGGTTATTGGCATGACAAAGCTATGGTCAACTTCCAAAGATTCTATCCCAAATGACACTAATAATAAGTCAATGCTATCCAATAATATGTACGTGACAGATATATCTGTTTAGAAACATAAACAACAAGTTCTATTAGGAGATGTATTAGGACTTCCACTAATTGCATAAATTGGATATATGGATACCACATTAGCCTCAATATACCTAATCCAACTCTGAATATAATGTGACCTAAAGTATTTAAAAAGGGTCAACCAAAAAATAGTCAGAATAAGATTATACTATAATGTACTCCAATCTATTTAAGATCTAAATATGTAGTTGAAAATTTCAAGTTCCTAAAGGAAAGTAAACAAAAATAAATCGTAAGACTTTAGTAAAGGGCTATACCTTTTACATATAGGTACTTAACAAGAAACAGCCTTTCAATATTTATTCACATTTTCTAACCAAAAACATTTTTAAATAAAGATTGTCGACATGAAGGCAGCTCCTAGATATGCTGTGGCATTTTTCTAAATATGTATACAACCCTAGGGGTGTCATGCAAAGAGAAAATAAGAATCATGCAGGCAGCATATTGAAAAGAAAATATTAGGAAGAGAAATGAAAACCTTGTAATTCCACAATATATATAAAACTTTATTCAATGACCTGGGTTTCGCCGAGTTCGTCAGCATCATCAGGTGATCCTGACGATGCTGCACCATGGCGAAACCCGAGTCGTTGAATAAAGTTTTATATATATTGTGGAATTGCAAGGTTTTCATTTCTCTTCCTAATATGGAGAAATTCCACAGAGTTAACCCTAAAGCAGTTTCCTTTTTCTTCAAATCTTTATCTAGGGTCCCTCTCACTAACTCTTTCTTTTTCGCAAAGGCCTCTTTTGTTAATGCAATTCTTCGTCTGATATCCTTGACACTTCGTCCATTTTCCTCTAAGATGCTTCCCAAATAAATGAACTTTTCTGTCTCTTCTAATTTATTCCCTTCTAGCTTGATATTCAGCCTAGCTTTCCTACTTCTCAAAAATCCCATTGCTTTCGTTTTATTAATAATTATTTTCTTGATAATTTTGCATTAGAACATTATTATATGCGTATTGAAGGTTATTTACTTGTTTGCAGGTCCCAATTCATCCAGAAATTGCTGTTATTTACATGTTGGAGTAAGAGAACACCTTGTTATTCTACACAATTTTATTTTCCACACGACATAGGATTCGACAGGGCTGTCATCATCAGGTGAATTTTACAGAAGAGTACTTCTTTGAATACTCATCCGTATAGGAAGAGGGGTTTCTTCCCAGGGGTTCCTTTCCACTTCCAGAAACCCCCCCCAATTTGGATGAGTATTTAAATGAGTGCTCTTCTGTAAAATTCACCTGATGATGACAGCCCTGTCCAAACCTAGGTCGTGAGAAAAATAATATTGTGTGTAATAACAAAGTGTTTTTCTCTTACTCCAGTATGCTGAACAAATTCCACAAAGTTACGCCTGAGACAATATCTGACATTTACATGAATGATTTTAATACTGATGGTGCCGTTAGGTATTTTCTACTTTTCGAAGGATAGTTTTAGTTTTATTTACATATGCTCATTTGCTCGCGGTAATTCCTGTGTGCGTGTTTTGAATATTGAAAATTCAGGAGTGACACTACGGTGCAAGATCCAGAATATAATAAACTTTATTTTTTTCACGCATAAGATATTCATTTCATCCTAAATTTAGATGTTACCACATCGTATTCAGGTCACTTTGAGTTTATGTGACGAAATTGCTAACTGGGTCAGAATAAATATTTAATCTGTGGAAAATTGTAGTTTATCATTACTATGTTTACCTAATGTCAAGTTTAAGAGTTCAAACCGGGAGAAGGAAATGAACGAAATTCAGCGACTACCTTCGGAATTAAATTATGGATACTCGAGTTTAAACTTTAATTATAAGAAAACGGGACAGTCATTCTCACCGTGAACGATACCAAATTTTAACTTGATTTATACTTCGCCCATTTTATAAGTGCCCATTTTTTTCGTCTTCCGCTGCCAACCCGAAAATTTAAACCTTTATAAAACCACAATAGATAAACTTAGAGGCATCATATATGCATAAATGATCTGGATTTCTTTAACTTTTAATTTTAAACTTCCCCCTTCCTTTATCAATAGGCTTTCTATCATTTATGCTCTTTTAAATAAAACAAAATAAGCTTTTGTAAAAATTGAAAACAAATTTTTCTCTAGATCGGGTGGCCGTACGTCATCAATGTTTGCACGTTTTTCAAGGTCTTATTTATTGTTCAAACGGTAAAGTAATGCTTAATTGTTAAATTTTTGGACGGATTTGTTACTGATTTTCATTTAGTAAGCGCATGGTTTGTTACGGGGAACTTTAAAAGAAAAGCTAGTGTTTCAGAGATGGTAAAAACACTGATTGGGAATCTCTGGAGTCGGAGAAGAAAATCCGGCTTAAATGCATATATGAATCTTTAATCCAAACAAATCTCTAATCGAAAGGTTGGAAAAGTCTTACCTCGCAATCTGGTGAGTAAAGACCTAGTTTTACGATAGAGACTCCAAGATCGCTTTGAAATGCTCTTTAATAGGGGATAGAGGATTGGAATGCACTGCCCAGGAATATTTTAGATACCTTTCCAAGTAACACAAGAACGCTCACGAGGAGGTAAAAAATAAATTTTTTTACGTAGGGGAATCCTATGTATCTTTAATTTTTTTATTTTCTGTTAATATCTTTAACTATATCTTGTAATGTTTGCGTTTAATGTAATGTTTTCAAATTCATTTTACCACCTAACCAAATGGTCAACTTGTGACTAATGTTATAATAATAATAGTAGTAATTGCATGGGTGTGAGTGTGTGTTTTGATTCTCGCCTTATCACCAGTTGCAACGCGGCCTCAACCTTTGTAATACCAAGGCACAGAACAGCCAGGATGAACTGATCGTCCATGGTACGGTTCCCGTCGATTTTTAATTCACTCCCAATAGAAATTAAAACACAGTGCAACAAAAAAACTAAGTTCCTACTCGAAAAACAATATGGTGAATAAATATCTAATATATATTTTATGTCAATTACTATAAATAGATTGCATTTAAACCTATTATTCTTAAATATCATGTATAATTACTTTAAAATTCTAATGCAAATTTTTTTTGTCCAATGTACCTCTTAAAAAAAGCCCTGGGCCGATGGCAGAGTGGGCGGCAACGCCTAAGTTGGCCCAGGCGAAATAAACAACTCAACTCAACTCCATCGTCACACGCCCCCATGTTACGGCGACTCGTGGAGGGGTTATCTCGTTGGGTGTAGGAGGCTAAGGTCCCCTCGTTGCGGCCATGCCAATATTCGTTCGTTTTAATTCCCCTTGAGTTTCTTCCCGTTACTATCATTAAGACCTCCCACTCCCGCGCCGACCGCCTGCTCTGGTCATTGCCCCAGCCTCCGTCGCGGTGGGTCGCTCCGTGAGGGGGCCAATCGCCCTCCCGCACTCCTCGTCGAACCGAACGACACCGTCTGACGAAATTGGTGCCGATTATTGGGTGCGCTCGTCCATTTCGGGGCTCCGTCGGCGGTTACCCTTTCCCGGCACCCCTAAAGGCCTGCCTCGGGCGGGCCAGTTAACGGGCGAGTAGGGACGAGGTACTAGGCACTCCGGTATCCCCCGTCGCCGATAAACGCTGTTTATGTCCCCCCCAAAGTGGTTAGGACCGTTAAAGATGAGAATTCCGGAAAGGGAGGACTCCAAGCAGGCTCATGGGGCGGGTGCGAAATTTCCGACGGAGACGCACACTCGATTTTTTTTTTTGGCCGGACGTTTATTGGCTCACAAAACGGTCGTGGGATGCAGCCCGTGGAAGGAAAACTTGATTGCTTCAAGATAGTTCACTTCATTGGCTACAAGTCTATTGGTCGTAGGCGTCCGGTTAGAGTAACGCTTCTGGTTCGGTGTATCTCCACCTCTTGTGTATTTATGAATCCATTATAGGAAATAGTCTCCGGGTTTACGTCATGGAGCTGTTTCATTGATCAACACAACACTTTGTACGTCCAAATAAAAATATGATATTTGCATCTTGGGTGCAACACCTTCAAACAAATAAAAACTTTGTATATATTTGTTTATAATTAATGTAATAATTTCCTTACGTCACCTGAATACCAAAGGCACCAAAGCTAGGTCGTAAATATAATACATTATGTAGAAGTACAAAGTGTTTTTTTTCCTTTAATTGTGCATTAATTAGTCACCATCGTAATGCCTTTTAAAATATGGGAGGGAAATGAGGGAGGGGCATCGTCCAGAATATGAAATCGGTATTCCCCCTCTGAAGGATGTCGAAGAGCATTAAGGCATTGCGTACTTTCAAGCGTGATGCGGTGGAATTCGAACATTTAAATAACAAGGAGATAGGAATTTTCAACTTTTAAACATTAGGGTCGCGAAACCACTTCATTGTCCCCACAGGTAAAGGAGTTAGTCATGCGTGAAAGTATGTTGATAATTTA
>WURS02470227.1:0-13080 GCA_011762765.2 Rhinocypha anisoptera | reverse complement strand
CTGTGGAAAAGTGCTGTTTTTTACTCTCAGTATGAATCACTTCCACCACATCACGCCTGATTCGGTGAAAATTATTCTTCTCAATGGAAATTTCCCAAGATTTTTTAATCAAAATAAAATCTTAAAAGTCTACCATGGTCTCTTATCAGTGATAGAAATCAAAATTATGCTAATGAAAGACAAACTGTTTGGGATTGAACAATTTACAAGTAGCCTAGCATAAAAATGAGAATTTCTTATACAAGGTGTGTCAAAAAAGTTCGTACAAGGATTAATTTCTGACAAAGTGGCCTCTTTGTGAGTTCTTACAGTCAGAAAATATACCGGGGAAGCATCATGTGTCCTCAAAAGATGTTAAATCACAGTTGAGTGAGAACTCAACTTTTAGCAAATGTTCTTGTACTTCAGGTCATGTCAGCCAAACAGAGCGGGACATTTTAACAAAGCATACTATTCACTGCATGTAATATTTCTCACTCTAGGGCACAAGTCACAGGGTGTCGAATAAGGAGAATAGGGAAGGTGGACCACGGCAGTGGTATTTTTGTAAATAATGCATATCGACCGTGAAGGACTCACTCAATTCCGCCAACATAACTAAAAGCATGTTCACAAGAAGAGAAACCAAAAGTAAGGACCTCACATAATAATATGTATGTACTAAAAACTAGCGAGAAAACATGAGGCTTCCCCCTGCACAATACTCCACCCTAGACAGGGTTGCCACATCAGCAGAAGAAAATTCAATTGGACCATTTTTTGCCATAAACATGCCTTAAACCCATTTCACACTATCATATAATTCTTGAACAAGATATGTCGTTCAAGTATTATTGAACACAAAATTACATCAAAGAATACCAAGTTTCAAGAGATATTGTTCAAAAGAACTTTGCCAGCCTTTCACACCATCAAAAAAAAAATGGGAAGGAATTTGACTGTGGTTATTGTGCGATAAATATCTCATTGCTGTTTGGTAAGCGCATGAGCATATATCCTATGGCTTTTAATAAAAGTATAAGTAAATGGACAAAATACTTAATAGGTACCAAAGCAGTGGCAAATATCTTGAAGTGCCTTACTTCTTGTATTTTTCTGATGATAGTTGAGTTGACGTACTATAGCACTGCTCTTCTCCTCATACAATCTAATAGGGTACGCCACTGCCGTTCTCTCGCAGGTAGCCAATGTTATATGTTTTGCTTTGTTGGTGCTCAAGGGGAATTCTGGGCAATTTTATCCGTCATTCAATTGGTTGAGAGCTTCAAGACCATTCAAGCTTCTATAATATTTAGAACCTTTCAAAACAGGATGAGTTTGATGGAATGGAAACCTTTCAAGAGGATTCAATGTACTATGGCCCTAGCAATGACATCTGAATGACATCATGTCATTTCAGTAAAGCATATTCATGGAATCACGAAGGAGATTTGACAGAAAATTTGATAGTGTGAAATGGGGTTTAGTGGTTCACAAAACACATGAATACAAAATATATAAGATATTTTGAAAACAGGAAAACATTTCTGAAAATGTCAAATAAGCGACGGCAATGCAATAAATTTCCAGCTATTACAATATTTTTCAAGAGTATTACCACCTTCTGGGAATTTCAGCCAAAAAACAGAGATCCAAGCATATAAATTACCTTTCTGGCCATGAATGTGACTTCAGGGACAGAGCGATTCATAGCATCGGCAATCTTTTCCCATCGGTCCAATGTGCCCGGGGGATACCTCTTGATTTGTTTAACGAGCTCGGTCAAGTCATCGTCTGTCCACAAGCCTCCTGCAACAGGTGCCGTCCTAGAAGTTGCTGATTTTGCCGTCGCATCTTCTGCACAATGATTGAAATGTTCCTCATTCTCACTGACAACTCCCCCGCCATCCTCCGTCATCTCGGGAAGTTCAAATACTTTCCTCCGCCGAACCCTTTTCTTCACTCCAGTGTCATCCTCTTCTTCATCGTCGTCCAACAAATCTTCATCGTCCAACCACCGTCGCCACTCTTCCCAATAGTCTCGGGCCATTTCATAGCAGTTGGGTAGAGTTCGTATGAGGAACCACAACAAACGAACAATTTGCACGGGCAAGATGTCATACACACTGAAAAAAAAGCAAATAAAATGAACAGGTTTGTGGAGCCACAGATGGATTTGTTTACAGCCTTTTAACCCTCAACTTTCCTTTAATGCCACCAAAATAGCTCCACTAAAAAGAGATACGCATGCATAATGGCTAAGTGAATCCAATCAGTTGCTTTATTTACTGTGCCATCACTGCCCTCCCTAATCTATGATTCCATCAACGAAAAGCACCTGATATATCGTCCCATATTTCAGCAACTGCCATTTTCCTTTATGACATGCCTAACATGCCATTGCATCCATGCAAACCTCAACCATATTATGATAAATATAAAAGTATGTAGTTTCTTAAAAACAGTAAACCAACTATATTTTCTTATGAAAATTAGTGGGACCACTTTATTTAGGGTTGCTGAAATTTCTGGTCTACATATAATTTGTACCCAAAATCTAATTTTAGATGATCATATGACCAAAAATGGTGCCAAAGTCCTAAGAATCTTTCTAAATAATTCTTACACACAAATTAGATTTGGTTATGGGAAATATAATTATGAGTTTTTATGGCATTATTGAAGCTGGATACAATAGAGAACCATAGATATATTTTTCATATTATGTTTTTTACTCAAATAAGTAAATAATAGAATAATAAAATCGTAGATAAGTTTTAATTTTTTTTCATCCTAAGCTTTACTCAGGTACAATGGGGTCGCTTTGTTAATTGGTTTTGGCACATATTATTATGGCCGCATACCCTTACATATTATCAAACATCCCAGAAAATAAGTTTGAGACAAACAACATTCATGCCTTGGGCAGGATTCGAACCTGAGACCTTTGGGTTAGCCAGTGAGTACGCTACCCAATCGGCTAACGCAACTGGCATAGATAGTTCTGATTTAATGCATAAAATCAGGCTACCAACTGAGTACTGAAAGCTAGTTATAATTCTGGCCTAAATTTGCATGTAATAAACATTGAATAATCAATAAACATTGAAACAAGTTATATTTGTCATGCAATGAAACCTTCAAATGTCATCTAAATTAAGACTTCTTTGACTCCTCACTGTCCTTTTCACAAAAAGTTCTTAGCATCCATTTCTGAATTTTGGTCCTGTATTACCTTGTAACCCTTACTGCATTTCATTGGTGTATTTTTATAATGGGGTTAGTGTACCTATCCTCATTCATATAAAGAGAGTTATCAAATACTTAGTCCTACAGCAATATCTATTGGAGACTTTAGATAAAAAGATGGATATTATCCTCAATATTTCTACTTTGAGACAAATCTCTAAATTCATGTTCATTAATGCAAGGTATGCTCTGCATTGAAGGACAAAAGTATTCATTCATGAGGTAATGTCAAATAATTAAAAGTCAATATTTTCAAAAAATCAACAAAATAAGATACCCAGGAACCTCTTTAAGACACTTTGAACATATAAGTACAAGAGAGAGATCCAGAATCTCACACTGTTTGAAAGTATTCTTTAAAAACCACTATGCTTTTCAATTCACCTGTTAAAATAATTCTTTGAGGTTGTGATATTTGATTGAATTTCCTTAGATGCTCTAATGCAGTGAATTTCTCCTGAAGAAAAGTTCTTGCCACATAAAGGTACAAGAATAAATTAATGATTTGATGCTGTTAACGTGAAAGGCATTGAAGAAATCTGCAATATACATATACAAATAGCACAGACTATATATATATATGGGTATTGTGCCTACAA
The DNA here is from genome assembly GCA_011762765.2 of Rhinocypha anisoptera. NCBI lineage: Eukaryota > Metazoa > Arthropoda > Insecta > Odonata > Chlorocyphidae > Rhinocypha > Rhinocypha anisoptera. The sequence continues at coordinate 9,253 of WURS02470227.1, read as the reverse complement.
AAGGTATTTTTAATTGGTAAACTGTATTACTCCATAAATGACTTGGGCACCTATGCAGGGTGCATTAAGTGGATCAGTCACCCATTATAATTTTCAATTTGATAAAAGAGGAGTTCTGTTTAATCAAACATGGGCATAAATTTTGAAAATTTGGTAGCCATAGCTCAGGGCGCACACAATATTACCAGACAAATTCAATGATCTGCATTAAGGACATAGCAAAAGTTTGTTTAATTGCACTTAGTTTTTTTTAGAAAGTAATCATCTTTGTGTTTCTTTTGCTGTTCCAATGGCAAAATACAATACCAAAATTACAGGATTCATATAAATGAATTGCAGAGGGATACTTAGCGAATGGAAAACTTTCTTTCTGTAATCCATATCCTAAAAAGTAAATCTACCACAATGGAGTGAATGACTTTAGGCTCTGAATTTAAATCACATGATTTTTTTCAGAAAGAGGAAGCAACCCTCTGCAAGGGTAACATGCAATACCATTACTACCTGGGTGGAGGGATTTCCATCACTGGTTCTGCTGATAAAACCGCCTCTGGCTTTGCTTTCTTCTGTTTCTTTTGAATCTTCTTGGCTTTAGAGTTCATGAACTGCTCCTGTATTGAATATTTTCCCATCAAGGCTAGTTCTTCCATATGTTAAATTGACAACTTACAGACCCCACTGAAAACTTACCGCAACATATTTCTTCTCCAAATAAGCGGCCCAAGATACAATGTATTGACCCAAGGTAACAATCACAAAGAGAATGACCATCATCTCAATAAGACCCATTTTACGGACCCGACGATAATAGTACACTGCCTCGTGCCAATTAGGCAAGCCATTTTTTAAGACTAGATCGTACTTTGCTCTTTTATTATTATCTTTCAAAACTTCATAGACTGCAGCAAGCTGAAAAACAAAGCATGTTACTTGATTTTTTATGACTCGAATAGGAAATTTAAAACGTTCAAAATGGTTACATATTACAGGTACCTGTCTAAATTTGATCTCAGCGTCAGGGGCATCACTTTTGTCTGGATGAGTGCTGAGTGATAACTTCCTGAAGGCTTTCTTAATTTCTGTTGCATTGGAATCCTAGAAAAATTATTTATTAGTTCATCATAATACGGAATACATCAAACTGCTGCAAAAAATGTCTACTGACAGCATACATACCTCTGGCACTTGTAAGAGTTGGTAAAAATTAATATTGACTTCTTCAACAAGATCAAATATTTCCAAGTCCTCACTATCCCAACACATCCCCAACGTAAGTAAAGTAGAAGCTAACGCTAGCTTCAATAGCAAAGCATGAGGTTCCATAGTGTAATTATTTTGCTCGCACTAAGAAATAAATTCACATTCCTAATCTTAGCTGACACGTCATATGGTTGTTTAAATTCTTGCCGTGTCAAATGTAACAAGGTAATAAATAAGGCTGGGAAAGTGTTCGGTTCGTCATGTTTCCGATTATTCTAATCACATTTACTTTTATGATATCGACGACTCGCTGTAACTGAACATGAATCTCAAAATTAAGATATCCCGAGAAATCAGAAATACTCTGTCCACTGCCTTTCGTCGATAAATAATGACGACAGAGAGAAAACGAATCGATACCTGGTACGGTTCCCAAACAAAAACTTTACAACGCTTGATCACTCACACAGAAAGAGAAATTCCCGGCAACGGTCAAAAAACCTTAATGGAAAGCTTAGTTATGGGCAGTGTACAAAACAAAATTGAGTTCATATATAACATTTGCAAACAAATATTGAGAAAATATCATTCACAACTGAGAAAAAATAAAATTAAACCTTAGTGACAACCTGGCAAGAAATGAAGCAATCTTATTACTATATAGAAGATTAATATTTTAAGAAACGAATTAAAATAAATTTTAAAATGAAGAAATGAGAAACAACCAGAATTAATTTTTTTAAGGGCTGAAAGTTAAAATTCCGTCAACAACATGCCAATATACTTGTTGATCAACAACTTCTCAAAGATGTTACAGACCCCTGCGCGCTGTGCGCAGCTCGACTTTCGTGTACCTAGGAAAACCTACAAAATTTTCAATGGTATTTTAATTCTTGTGCTTTTTTATTACTGATTACTATAAAAGTTAAATGGTTGATTTTATAAAATTTTGTTATATTTCCTTTCTTTCAACTGACCTGATATTTTCAGATATTGAATATTCTATAAGAATTTGTAGTCAATAAATCCTTTGCAAACACGTTGACACATCATTCGGGTCATGTCATTCATCTTCAAATTATCTAAAAAATTTATATTTTGTAGTCAGCGTACGCGAGAGCTATGGGTGCACCTTTAGTGTAAGAAATAAAGTCAAGCACACATACCTGATGACGGAACTTAATGTATGCATGCATCTCCATTTATTATTAACTTTAATGTAGATGTAAGACAAGTATTAAACACATACATAAGTACCTAAAAGCTAATTATAGCTAAAACCAAAATTGATTAATTTCATCAGAGTAGCCTAAATAAGTACCTAATAGTCTTAATAAAAGATTATACTAATTGTTATCATTCCAAAATTCTGCTTCTTCAAGACTCAAAACTAAATTATAATGATATGAATGAGGTATGGTCACAAACATGTTATGGATTACGATAAGTATCCTTATTGGTTTTTTCTGCAGCATTCTCCAAGTAATAATAATTTTTAATTTCCTGAAAACCGTTCTATAGCTAAAGGGAACCAATGTCTTCAATTGAAAGAGGATTCATTTACCAGACATTGAATGATATAGACCCCTCTAACTATTCTGATATTATAGTAGATCATATTTGCACCCTCCATGCCAGTAGATGAATGGTAAAAAATTCATTTCCAAGTAATTTTTGCGTCATTAGAACGTATTTGTTGCAAAGTATGACATGAATGATTACTACAAGTTTGGTCGAAAGTCAAGTAGGGGGAATTTGGTTGTTCTATGTTCATAACACTGTCATACATTCCTCATTACACCTCATGACCAGCAAAGATTTTTCTCAAAGTTTGTCAGTTATGTTAGCCATATTGAATGTTCGTAGATGCTCTTTTCTAACTTTGTCTTTAAGGGTCACACCCCTGGACCATCTTCATTTTGTAATGTGGAGTTTTTGTCCAGATGTCCGCCAAATAGCCTAGCATTCAGACATGTCTTATAGCTATTTTATATATACTTCCCTTGATTTCTATTGGCACCAGCATTCCAGTAAGTGACCTCCACTTCAGTCATCCAGTTTCTTTTGTTCTTGATGTCTTTTTCAACAGAGCTAGAAGCTGCTATAACGGATCCTAGGTACTTAAAATGCCCTAAATATAATTCCTTCCATTAAAAATGCAAATGGATTAAAGCCTTCCATTCATCAAGTGAAAGGGGTACTCAGAGGCAATCGGTTGTAACAGAGGGTAGAATGTTGGAAGGGAATAGGGATTTCGGACAGAATGATAGGGTGTTGGAAGAACGCTCATATGAAGAGGGATTGTAGTTAGATGTTATGAGGCCAACCTAAGCTCAGGCTCATTAAAAACCTACCTTAACCAGTAGATTACCCTTCATCAAACAAAATAAACCAAACAAGGTAAAATACTTTGGGAACTAAACTTTAAATAATGTCTCAACCTTGACCTCTCCTCTAGGCAGTAGTATGGCAACGTATATAATTTTCTATGGTTATTTGCAGTTCCTGCACCACTGAATTTGAATAATTTCTTGAGTTGTTATTAAGATATTTCTTCTACTGACAGAGTGCATTTACCAATTGCTTCCTGGAAAGCACCGTATTATAGAAGGAATATATCTCATGTATCTATTTACATAAAGGAATATATGATTCATATATGGTTTTATGAAACAAGAATGCAAATTATGATATCATACCCAATCCTGTTTAGGTATATTTAATGACCCTTTTTCTGGTTTACCATATATGATTTTGTATTCATTGATGTTTCAATCCTTTAACTGCAAAAATCTGATGTCCTCTTAATGATTTTATGGCCCTTGACTGGAAAATTTGGATTTACACCAAATCCTCAAAAAAAAGTCCTTTTTAACTGACTGCAGAGATTAGTTACCCCCATCTTCCAACGTGGTAGCAGATCATTCTGTGCTACCCCCACCTACTCAAAAAAGTAGTAGTAGTTATAAAGTACTTAAGTAGTTATAATTCTACTTCTACTGCTTCAATGCACAATGAGCTTTGAATTTAATTGTGCAGCCAAAGAGTTGTATGAATGAGTTTCAACTTTATCTTATAAAAATGGCTTTTGATACATCTAAATGATGGGAAGGGCAATCAAAATTGGGTATCTTATTGTAATGCATTTACCATCACAGGTGAAACAATCTCTGTCTTAAAGTGTACATTCTGATGGTACACATCCAAGCCTACAATACTAAACAAGGATGAAAAAATAACTAAATTACTGTGCGTATCATTAATTCTTCATTTAGGTGACAATTAGATTATGTATATTGATAACTGATTATGTATCTGGTTAGCTGAAGCATGATCTCACTCACTAGTGTACTTATGACAAGTAAACTCAATAAGCATAAGGTTCTTGTCATCCCATCTTGAGAGAGACAGTTGATGGTTAAGACCAGAAATAGTTATCAGTGAAATTAAAGTTTTTGGGGATTAGTGGCAGTAAATAAAATGGCTTAAGACATCTCGACACACAAGATCAGATCACAATCCTGTGAAAAGATGTTTCTCTTCAAATTAGGTTATTAAATGAGCACAACAGATGCATGTTGGAATCTGTATGTTTTTAACATTAACCAATCCTACAGCAATAAGTCTGAGATGGATAAACACAAATTCTGTAAAATTTACCTATTTATTACAAAATGGAGCAACATAGTTTTTTTTTAATGGTTTTTGAATAACTGGTAAATTAATGTTTTCAGTGATATAATGTAAGTTTGCTCCATGAATTACTCCTTGAACCCGTTAATTTTGTAATTATCCTATGTAAAACCCTAATTATTTATTACATCATTAGCTATCTATTGGACAGAAAAGTATTTTACTAAAAGATTCAATCTGAAAGTAATGGCTACCAGTTGTGATTTTTGGTTTTTTTTTGCAGGAGAAAATGAAAAGTCAATAGTGAAAATTAATTAATTAGAAGTTGTGGAATTTCAAAAGTCTCCACCCTTGAATTTTCTCTAGCATTGAACTAGTGTCAGAATAGGGATCAAAACATGGTTCAATATCGCATTCAGAAAGATCCTTTCATTATTCTAAACTTTAAACTAAAATAGTTCATCAACAACTTTATTTAGTGTTCAGGATTTCTATTCTATTTCATTCAGGCTAATGAATATTGTACCGTTAATATGTAAATGTAATAAATTTTTGTCGATTAATTTATTTCTTTAATCACAGAAATTCCTCCATTGATGCACAAATTGAAAAATTAAATGGCAAGAGCAAGTTACAACAGACCTCATAAAGTCATAAAAATCTTAGTGACATCAAAACTTCAGCAATTTAATAAAGTAAAATAAACTTGTCAGAAAACTTTGTGCACATTAGAGTTGATATAAATTTTTCAAAAGAACGAAAATATATTTATGTATATCTTACACAAAGGGGCAGCACCACTGCCAGGATGATGAGACCATTGTCCCCCAACATAATCCATTATTACGAAAATAAGAAGCAGCATACTACATGTAAAAGTTCCCTATGTTCACCTCCATACAAAATTCAATATTTTATGAAACTGTACATGAAAATATTTTACAAGCAAATATTAAAATGGGCCTCCAATGAAATTCATCTAGAATTTAGCTCATTAAAACCAAATTGAATGTTACCACCCTTTTGAACTTCATGAGCAAGTGGCTTCTAAAAGCTGCACAAAATACCAAAACTCACAAAGGGCATGTCCAACTTTACCATACATTAAATTCAACTTTGAGAGTAATTACTCAAAATGAACATTTTAATCAGTTTTCACAGAATTATAAATTGTCACAGAATTTTAATTAAGTTGAAATGTGTTTGTGTTCAGTAATTACAGTTCATCAAATGAGATAAAATAATGCTGAGTGATGATACTCATTTTTTCTCTAGTTTTCATGGTACATACTGAAATTCCAAAGGCACGGCAATCATTTCAAAAGCGAAATACCCAAGAAGAGCAGCTCTCTTTTTTAATCGCATTTGCCGTAATTTTTGTACAGTTTATCTTCATTGTTGCTACGACGATGATTTTTCTTTATCTGAAATAAATTACTGAATAACTTCAGCAATTAACTTCACTTCAGTATTATGCGGAGGCCTTTCCTTCATTTCTACAAGCACAGAAGTCACAAAAGAATAATAGCACTAAGAGATGATTATTCTTTTGCAACTAGGTTCAATTTGGTTCTTCAGTTGTGAAAACAGTTATAGTTGACATTATGCTTATCTCTTTTATAAAAGAACACAGGGTTCGAAAGTAAATGGATTTGCTGAGAGTCATTGGTCATAAGGGTAATTCATGACCCAAATTAATGGTGTGACTCGTAAGTGGTACCTAGCATCAAAAAACTTGCTTGCACAGTGAGAGATCAGTGGAGAAAAAAGTTGAAGTTCAAAAAGGAACTCGGTGCACATGTTCATAATACAGTCAAAATGATTTAAGTCATTGAAACATGCCTATAAAACAAATTAGGCAAATTCCTCATTAAATACACAAGATAAATATTTACATATTAAATTGTATATACACATTGAAACTTATTTAAACAAAACTACATATTTGTTTTTGACAGTTATGATTTAAATCTAACCAACACACATAGGACAATTACATGCATCGCATGTAGACAGAAAAGACAAACTTTTCTCATTCATCATAAATAAATATTTTTAAAATCATAACTAACTCCCAATTTGGGATAAAGTTTCCTATTCCAGCAGCGAGGTCCTCTCAACTTTACAAATCATTTAACATTGTAAGGCTTATCAAAAAGATGAATTTTCCATTATTGTGATGCATGCCACAAAATAACTATAAATAATTATGTGAAAAAATGATATCATCCAGGATAATGACCTCATCATTACCAGAAGCATTTGACAAAATGTGTCCATGGATATCCCTTCTGCTCAGATACCTCAGGTATGTTACAGTAGCATTCCTCACAACCCCTAGGGTTACGTATTTGCACCTAATTACAGTAGAAACTATAAATTCATCAGTGGGTAGGGATTATTATTTGGATCATTATCATTTTTTTTAAACAAATGACTACTGTTGTACTAAGGGGATAAAGAAAAACTTTTAGAGAAACAACACACAATTATATACGGATATTGGAGGGAACTAAATAAACTTCACCACGTCAACAGAGGTTAGATTTGAAATGATTTCACAAACTTTCACTCTACAATGCAAACTTTCTAGTAAATGAATCACATTTAGAAGTCGGAAACATAGAACCTGTATTTTTTAAAATTAAAAACACTTGTTTTGAGTTACATTTAAAAGTTTAAAAAACACCATGGAGGAATGTGGGAATGTGACAAACCAGGTACGGTACACTTTTAAGTAGCTGCAATCGACAATCACACTCCCATAGAAAAGTAACAACATTCTAGAAAATGCCTAAACTGAATTGTCTCTTAAAACACAAAAACAATATTTCTTCGAACATATTATGATAAAAAAGGAGTTCAGCAAGCAATAAAAACACTAAAAAGAATTTACTTTCTTGGAGAAATATCAAAACATAATAAAAAATAAATAAACTATAATACAAATGCTTCAGATATACACTGGAAATCCCCAATGACAGTTTAATTTGCAAGCGATTGAATTCTCTTGCCTTCTTTGGTTCCTCTGAAGGTGTGGCAGCCTTCTTTCTCTCGTGAACTGAAATAAATTTGAATGAAAATGAAAATCATCACCATTTGCATTACAAGGTTGAGACTACTCCTGCAAAGTAGACACTTAGGCGGCATTAGGAAAACCAATTCCCTCTTCCCATGAGATTCAGCAACATCTAGTAATAAAATAATGCTCAAGAAATGCATCACTTTCCCTACTCAAAGAAATTTCAGGTGTTTATAGATTGATATGAGTCAAACCATATTAGGGCTATGGGTAATCTGCTTACTTGATAGCCCAAAGTTTATTTATAGAAGTTTATTTCGAGGATGTCCATGGATTTTCAATAAATGCTCATGAAATTGTATGTGATTTATATCTACACGATGGGTAGGAGGGTGTTATTGAATGATAAAAGATCATTGACCACCTTTGAAGTTCACATTTCCATGAATATTAAGTTTCATTTCCTCCCAATTTCTTTCATAAAATATTGCACATTACAATATGTGATGAAACATCCTCACATACTAGCCAATGTATTTTTGACACAAGATCTTTTATTTAGTGATGATATCATAACAAAGGCAACTGAATGTTTAAAGACACGAAAAAGTTGATAATAAATTTCATGATGGCCTGAGCAGAAGTAAATAAATGATTAGCAAAAAACCTCAAAAGGTCTTAAAAGATATGAACTACAAATTCAAAGAACCTCACGGGAATAGTTTGGTCTAATGTTTTTTCCAAATATTCACGGAATTATTGCAGTAATGTCTACACCTGAAACTCATTATTGCAAAGTCATTGTGACTGAAACATTTTTAATTCATAATAAACTTTTTTAAGCTCCATGAAAACCATTCTCTGAAAACTTTCTGGGTTTAAAAGTAGTTATGACACAGTCACAGAGCCTATGCCACCAATTACTCTGAATATGTCTGACCCCAGAAAGGATCCAATGCAAGAGCAGCCATTTTTTCACTTTCATAAAAAAATGTAATCACTGCAGCTAATCAATACATGAGCAAATGAAAGTGATGTGTTCGAATTCTGATATCCAAATTTTTAAACTTTTTTTTGATGAAAGGTATTTTTTCCATGGGCACTGGGAGTTCATTATTCCGAAATTTCATTTATAGGAATGTTCAGACATTCAAGGTACTTTTTCATCAGGAGTGATGATGAGCTCTGCAGGGAGAAAACTTTGTAAGAATGAGTTTTGTAATAACGAGACTCCACAGTGTAGTTAACATTGTAATAATGGCAGTAATATTTGCTGGTGGAAGTTATCCATTGCGGAAATGAAAATCCCTTGGTGAACTCCACAAATTTTTAATGTGACGACCTAGGTTTTGACATGTTGTGTCATCCCCTGATGATGACACAGCATGTCGAAACCTA
>WURS02470226.1:0-29731 GCA_011762765.2 Rhinocypha anisoptera | reverse complement strand
GTTTTTTCCAAATATTTATTTTTTTATTTATTGGTTTTGCTATTGATATATCTTTCTAGAGTAATTCTCAATATTTTTAAAAAAAATTTTGGTCAAAATAATACGTCATTGAACTTGATTAAACATCGATTCAAAAAGGCTTGCCAACAACGGGTCAGCTGTGCGGAGTAGGCGATGACCGCAAGGTGCGCTGCGATTCACCACGCTGCCACACAATCCTAGTTATCATTTACCTTGCCTATTGTGGTAGTAGAGTTTCTAAGAGATAGTCCATGATTCATGTAACTGGTGGGGGTTAAAATGTTTTTGATACTCCTTCCCAGGGAGAAATTCCAATCGGAGATTGCTTCGAATAGGCCCTATAAACCTATATTTTCGGCCAAAAATTCGTAGGTTTTCAGGGGCTAAAAAGGGACTGTTTTTGCCCTACGTGGTACCAGTAGGCAAAATTCCTCCCTGGGTTAATTGAAAAGTGCTTTTTAGTTACTAAAAAATCATCACATAGAGGTTTCATAAAAATTGATACTTTTGAGTCACATGATTCATGAACAATCCTAACTAACTAATAACTTCTAGTGATTGTTGGCCTTCTATTTTAGTTTGATCGTTTACTAGCAGTCCACGAACCTAAACCTAATTTGCAGTTGTTAAATATCAATAATCTATGAAAACCAATTTGCAATTGGTTCGAGCGGGTTTCAGTTTATTATAAGTGCGCATAATGTGAGAAGAACATTTCAATTAATAAAGGGAATAAATTTCGAATATTTGCTAGGCATAAAAGGCTGCAATGGCTCGGGAATATTGATGCCCTCCTCGGTTTGGTGCACCTCGAGCAGCACACAAATTGCCCTGGTGATGGCACACATAGTACCGTTCAGCATGTGAACGTAGTCCACTTGGCCTGTCATCTTCTTGGTCTGTCCGTAGCGAATTTGTAAACGGCGTGATTGGTAGTCGGTACAGTTGGACACCGACACCAGCTCTCGGAAAGCCTTGGATCCCGGGAACCAAGCTTCCAAATCGTACTTCATCGAAGCGGCATTGTTCAGAGCTCCCGAGACAATGCTCACTATCCTGTAAGGAATGCCCAGAGATTGATAAAACTTCTCCGAGTTGCCAATCATTTCGTGAAAATGGTCCCAAGACTTGTTAGGAGCACAAATAACAAACTGTTCCACTTTTTCAAACTGATGCACTCGGAAAATGCCTCGCGTGTCCCGTCCGTGAGCGCCAACTTCTTGGCGGAAACAAGTGGAATAGCCAGCATACTTGATGGGCAGTGACTGCGGGTTCATCCACTCATTGCGGTGGACCGCACAGAGGGGCTGCTCCGAGGTGGCAATCAGATATTTGTCCTCACTGTCTTCGCTATCTTTGCTCGAGACCACCTTGTAAAGTTCCTCGTCAAACTGGTTCAGCTGCGCTACGGCAGACATTAACGGTTTTTTCATCCAAAAAGGTGTGTATAGAGGAGTGTAGTCCTCGTCTGCCAAAAACCGAAGCGCATATTGAATGAGAGCTTGTTGAAGAAAAACGCCGGGTCCTTTGAGAAAGTACCCTCTTGAGCCTGCTACGTCGGCTCCGTGGTCCGTATCCATGCCGCCAATTTTTAGAATCAAATCAATGTGCGACTGTGGCTTATTTAGATCCAAGTTGCCCCAAGTGCGTACAACTAGATTTTCATCTTCATTGTCAGAAATTGGAACATCTTGATGAAGAAGATTGCCAATCTCTCTCAGGACAGCATTGCGACTTTCCTCGAACTCATTCAACTCTTTGGTGACCAATATAACTTGCTCTTCAACTTGCTGTCGCAGATGTTTCAAGTAAGCCAAGGAGTAGTTGGTGTCAATTTCATTCAGGGTATCAAGCAACTCGGTGAGAGCAAAACTCTTCAATTCTTGGTTATTGGTGGCAGGTTCTTCCCCTTGATTACCTTGCTGTTTCATCTGTTTCACTTTGTTGCCATACTCTTTAGAGATTTTGTTTTTAGCTTTATTAAGTTGATCCAAATTGTGACGAGATTGACGCCATTTCTTGTCTAGCAATATGACATTATCCACAGCGGTGACATCGGCAAAGCGATTTCGCACGTGAGTTCTCACGCGTTCCGGATCTCCGCCCTTGTCTTCGCGAAACAAATCAAGATCAAGAACCATGGTGGCTGGTCACAGTGGTGCGAGCGTCTATCTCGGGAGACGAGCAAGAGTGGCTGGTGGAAGGTGTGCAGTGGACTGATGAAATCAAGCAGAGAGATTTCCACGTTGCCGAGTGTGTGGTAAGGCTGCGGAGTGCCGACTGCCACTCACCGAGCAACCGGCCCGTCACACTCCACACACGAGCAGTAACTGCACGGTGTGAACTCGCCTCTGCCCATCACATCATATGTCCATGCACATGATATATCATCGATGCACACATGTGTTTTCATTTTTCATGTTTATATCACCCTTTTCCACCTCTAACTCTCTGTCAACTCCACTTTTTCGTTTTTTCACTTTAGACATCCAAAGCAGACATGAAGAAGGCGAGGTATTTATAACAATAATACAAATTTTGCATTTTTCAAGTTTTGACTGTCTTTTAAAATAGGTTTAATCCACTTGGGATTCAAATGATTCCAGAATTATTGCACAAAAAACTGTTTGGGGGTAAACAATCGCCGACTTTGAATGCAAACGTTGGAGCAATTTTGAGTGAGTTAAAAAAGTCAATCGAAAATGTTCAAGTGAGACGTGAGCCAATTTCAAATAGCCAGTCAACAAGATATCCTTGGGATTCCATTACAAAGTTCATGCCTTCTCTACAAAAAGACGTAGTAGAACATCTTAATTATTTGGGCCGAAAGTATTCTGGGCCTTATGTAAATTGTATTTTACAATTGATCGACATTCCCGATACTTTACTCGAACAGCGACCTCCAAATTGGTGTTTTCAACCAGGATGGACGCGATACACTTTAAGCGAAGAAAACGCTTACATTGCCGAGAGTGTCAGCTATCCTCTCGAAGATTCGATCGTTTTTGATGTTGAAGTTTGCATGGAAGAGAATAATTACAATCGACCTACTCTTGCGGTAGCATTAACCCCAAAAGCGTGGTATTCTTGGTGCAGTGAAGCCTTGCTCAACGCCAAACAACAGTCGTCACAAGTGGATGGTGTCAACTTAGTGAGTCGCATCACCTTGGAAGACCTTATTCCAATGGGACGAGCCAATGAGACGGAACGTCTTATTGTGGGCCACAATGTCAGCTTTGATAGATCTTATATTCAAGAACAGTACAATATCGATTTGGATCAAACTCGTTTTTTGGATACAATGAGTTTGCACATTTGCGTTTCGGGTTTGAATCAAGAGCAAAAATTATTTGCTATTAGAAACGGCAACCCTTGGGATGATGTGTCTTCGTTGAACAACTTAAATGACGTCTACAAGCTTTACTGTGACTCGAAGACAGATGTGAACAAGGATCCACGTGATATCTTTGTCAAAGGCACAATGCTCGATGTCTATGACAACTTTAATTATCTCACAGACTATTGTGCCAATGATGTAGCAGTTACTTTGAAAATTCTTAAATCACTTTTTCCTTTGTTTGTGAAACGTTTTCCTAGTCCAATCACTTTGGCTGGCATGTTCGAAATGTCTGTCATGTACTTGCCGGTCAATCAAAAGACTTGGAGAAGGTATCTAAATGAATGTCAATTGATCTATCAAGAGTACAAAGAAGAGATCAATCAAACATTAAGAGAAATTGCCTCCGAAACTTGCTCTCTTCTTGACGGACAACATTATATTAAAGATCCTTGGTTATGGGACTTGGATTGGAGCACTCGAGCATTGACTTATAAAAAGTCTTTCTACACCTTTGAAGACAAACCCAAAAAAACGGTTAAAAGTAAAGATATAGTTGAAGATTTAATAGCTACCTCAAAACACTTGAAAAAGAACCAGCCAATTTTACCTGGTTATCCCAAGTGGTTTGTCGATTTCTGTGACAATTCCAAATATATAAATCAGCTGCATAAGATTAGTTTTAATGATATATTTGATTTAAATCAAGTAAACATTTCTCCCAAGTTGAGAACTATTCCAAAGTTGTTGAAGTTAACGTGGAATGGTTTTCCTTTGTACTACGACAAGTCATATGGTTGGGGCTACTTGGTGCCTAATTTTGCTGAGAACTGTGATTCTAAAAGCGAATTTGTAGATGCAATCGAAAATATTGTTGAAACAGAAGAAGCCTATCGCCTGGTGGCCTCACAGGAAGGCATTGCCAATGTCGTTGCTGGATGTCTTTTTTTCAAACTACCACACAAGGACGGTCCCAATCGACGTGTTGGCAATCCACTTTCTAAGGTATTGCTCTGCTCGAGATTTGAATTTGATATAACCTATAACCATTGACGATTGCTTGCTAGGACTTTATGCAGAAGATTGCTAGTGGAACTTTGAGATCTTTGGTGAGCACAGTGAATGAGCTAGTGGTACAGCAGAACAAGATATCCTATTGGGTCAACTCGTCTAAGCGGATTGTGTCCCAGATCGTGGTGGCCTATGATGAGCGTGCCCACGGATGCATCTTGCCACGGGTGGTAGTTGCAGGCACCGTCACTCGTCGAGCTGTGGAGCCTACCTGGCTCACCGCAAGCAATTCCTACAGGGATCGACTTGGAAGCGAGCTCAAAGGCATCATCCACTGTCCTCCTCAATATTGCTACGTTGGAGCTGATGTGGACTCGCAGGAACTTTGGATCGCTTCTCTTTTCGGAGACGCCAACTACTGTGGCGTTCAGGGCGCCACTGGGTTGGGCTGGATGACGCTTCAAGGTGACAAAGCATCTGGAACCGACATGCACAGTGTCACTGCCAATACTATCCACATCACTCGTGACGAAGCCAAGGTTCTCAATTACGCTAGAATCTATGGTTCGGGACCAGATTTTGCTGCAAGATTCCTCAAACAATCCAACCCTGAACTCACTGAAGAGGAAGCCAAAATGAAAGCTAAAAAAATCTTTGTGCAAACAAAGGGACTAAAACGAAAGCTGACCCATTGGAATGATGATAGTGCGGTTGCTCGCCGCGAATGGGTCGGCGGCACCGAGTCGTATATGTTCAACAAACTGGAAAGCATTGCCTCCTCGAAGAATCCAGAAACTCCTATATTGAAGTGCAGAATTAGTCGTGCACTTGAGCCGGAAGCAGTGGGACATGACTACATGACAAGTCGCATCAACTGGGTTGTTCAAAGTTCTGCGGTGGACTTTTTACACATCTTACTAGTCACCATGAAATGGCTGATGGAACATTACAAGATTGATGGCCGTTTCTCTATCAGTATTCACGATGAGATTCGATATTTGATCAAAACAGAAGACAAGTACCGAGCAGCACTTGCCCTTCAGTTGTCCAATCTCCTCACCAGAGCTTATTTCACCTCAGTGCTTGATTTGAATGATTTGCCGGCTTCAGTAGCATTTTTTAGTTCTATCGAGATCGATAGATGTTTGCGAAAAGACGCCAATGACGACTGCCAAACGCCATCGAATCCCCTTGGTTTATCGAAAGGCTATGGTGTGGAAGCTGGTGTGTCGCTCAACATATCGCAACTGTTGGATATATTAGAAGGCGAGGATCCGCTGTTCTGTGGCAGTACCACTACAGGTGTATCTTGTGACGAACCTAACCAGCACTGGTGTCGTCAATAAATCGATCCATGTCAGTGGGTGGAGCGAGAGGTATTCACTCTTTGAATATAAGTTTGAGTTTACTGGTCAAATCAAGCCGAGTCAAGTATCTAGCTCGATTGGCAAGATGTAACTTATTTATCTAATATGATCATTTGGCCAGTTTTGATTGTGATTAAAGTGACTTAATAAGCTCAACTCTGGTAAACTAGGCCTAGGTTGAGATCCAGGCCTTGCTTGAGGTGGACTGGTTGCCGAGGCCACGGCACTCGATGGGTGCCCGCGCCAATTGAAATTGGGTGCCTTGCACGTGGCGCATGCGCTTCGGTGAATGAGTTGGGAAGGGGAGCGATCGAGTGGCTACAGACTGGAGTGCACTGTTTGCACGTCGTTTGCCTGGCATTTTGTAGGTTACGCCAGGCCAGGCAAACAGTTCGCCTGGCAGTGGATTAGCATCATCACCGCTACCACCTCGCTCTCTCACCTAGACCCACCTCTCCAGCATGGCTCAGAATGGCACCGAGACCGCATTTTACGATGACAATCGCAACATTGACGAGACCTCGCCCGAAAAGGAGGCTAGCTACTATAAGAAAAGGTTTGTAATTTTGCCGTTGACTATTGTTTTCATATGTGAAATGTAATCGATTTTCAGATATGAAGAACTTCAGACTGAATTTGAAGAGTATCAATACAGTAGCCGTGAACTTGAGAGCGAGCTAGAAACTCAGCTTTCCATCTTTGAAAGAAGAATACGAGAATTGGACGCAAAAAATATGCAGCTATCTAATGATAACGAACATTTACGAAATAAGCTCGACAAGTTGACCGTGGAGAGTCAAAGCCAAATAATTTTGCTTCAAGAAAAGCTCACCGTTTCTCAAAAACTAAACGAGCAGCTAACAACGCACATTCGAGAGCTTGAACAATCCAATGATGATCTTGAACGGGCAAAAAGACACTTGGATGCAACCCTTTCCGACTTTGATGCAAAATTAAACGAACAGATTGAAAGAAACGAACTCCTAGAGAGCGAAATAGGAGAAAAAGAGGAATTGCAAGTTGTTATACAAAGGTTAAAGGATGAGGCCAGAGACTTGAGATTAGAACTGATGATTCAACAAAATTTGAAAAAGAAATCATTTTCACAAGATAGCGAAAGCAATTCTCCAGTGGAGAACAAGAAATTTAATTCAAGTGTAAACAATAGTAGTATGAATAACTCGACTAGTGCTCATCAATCCAGTAATAACTTAATCAACGTTCATTCGAATACTCCCAAGACTCCGCCAAGTCAAGTTCCACTTCTTTCCGCCTCATCTCGCATCTCAGCACTCAACATTGTCAGTGATCTTTTACGAAAAGTCGGAGCTTTAGAGTCGAAACTTGCATCCTGCCGCAACAGCATGCCTTCATCAGCCTCACCTGTCAAAGTGAACTCAATCGCCAAAACCAACAATTCTGTGCTAACCGACTCGAGTCTCAGTTCCACATTTAAAGACTGAAACACACCACTTTGTTTGTTTAGTCTAACAATTTTATTATTTATTTTTTTCACATTACAACAATCGCTAAGTTATTTTCTTATTTATTTTGTGAGATATGTATAAAACTAATTTGTTGATTTGACCATTTATTTATTTGTCAACGAAGAAACCAAATACAAAGGAATAATAATAAAAAACCACTGTAAGGTTGGAAGGCGCGTTGGCTTGTAGAGCAGATGCCATCTCTCAGCGTGGTGTGCCATAAGTAGATTGAGTGCAACCGCTAACTGGATCTGCCGGGCGATGGTCAGTGTCCAGTGGCCAATCGCCAACGTGAACGCGTTAACGTTTGCCTGTGCACTCAACGTACTCCATACGTTTGGCAGACAGAGAGGGCTGTGCTTGTGTTAGTGGGCTAGTGTTCACGTCATCTGTGATGCTGGCAGATGGGATTCAAGTCGTGCCCTGTCGTGTTGTTGTTATGGTACAACGCTCTGGAGGTGGCCTCTCCGTGTTACTGTTGCAAAGTTCCCAGATTCTCCTCTCTCGCCCGCCCTCTTTCCCATTGCAATTGTGATGCAATTCTCGTCACTTCTTTCACGTTGGACTTTTCTCTCTCTCTCTTTTCCACTTATAAAGTACTTTGACATCACTATTTGAGATCCTAGAGTTGATGTTCGAGGACCACAGGAAGCATTGCGCTTTCGAAAATGTCTTCTAAAATGCAAAACGAGTATTTACAAATGCCTTCCGATACCGGATTAAAAATTGACCTTCAAATATCCGAGTTACTTCAACAGAAGGTATGTTTACATTTTTACCTATGTATTTTGTTGTAAAAATACATGGACATATTTTCAGGACATGTTAATTCAGCCTAGTGACGAATGGCGGGATAACGTCACCAAATGTTTTAATCAAAAGCTAAATACATGCAACGAATTCATGTTAAAATTGGATAAGATTGGGCTTACTTCTTTAGAACTTGATAGCTGCCACGAATCGCTGAAACAAATTGCACTATCTACTGGAGCAAATCTGGTTTCGGTGTGCCGAAAACAAGTCGATTCATCTTTATTTTATGGTGATGAGTATTTAATCCGCAAAATACCAGATCTAAATGACTTTCAAGAAGTTCGGATAGCAGTAGTGGGGAATGTGGATTCAGGAAAAAGTACTCTTCTGGGCGTATTAACACACTGCGAGTTGGATAATGGTAGAGGACTTGCTCGACAGAAATTATTCAGGCATAAGCATGAACTTGAGACAGGTATGAAGTGAGTGTCTTTTGGCTCAAAACCGTTAAAACCACATATTTTGCAGGGCGCACATCGAGCATTGGTAATGATATTTTAGGGTTTGATGGGTGTGGCAATATCGTCAACAAGCCCACTACTCATGGCAATAATCTGAACTGGTCCAAGATTTGTGAAGAATCTGCTAAAGTTATTACATTTATCGATCTAGCTGGACATGAGAAATATTTGAAGACTACCATCTTTGGTATGTGAATGATCCATTATTTCTGAAAATAACCTCACTTGATTCATCAGGCATGACTGGCCACTTTCCAGACTACAGTATGTTGATGATTGGTGCAAATGCTGGTATTGTTGGCATGACCAAAGAGGTTAGAATGACATTTTATCTCTCCATCTAAAATGTTGATATTTGTTTGTAGCACTTGGGAGTAACATTAGCCCTAAACATCCCAGTTTTTGTTGTAATCACCAAAATCGACATGTGTCCTCCTAACATCTTGCAGAATACGGTAGTAAACTTGAAAAGAGTTCTCAAGTCACCAGGATGCAGAAAAATTCCAATTCTAATAGAAAGTGATGAAGATGTGGTCATTTCGGCTTCCAATTTTGTATCGGAAAGATTATGTCCAATATTTCAAGTATCTAATGTTGAAGGCACTAACTTGAACTATCTGAAAAAGTTTTTAAATTTATTAAATTCAAGAGCGCCAAATTTGGATGAATATCCTGCTGAATTTCAAATTGACGAAATCTACTCGGTGCCTGTATGATAATTCTAAAACCTAATTATGATATGATTACTAATTATGTGATTTCTAATTGGCATAGGGTGTGGGCACAGTGGTATCTGGACTGGCACTCAAGGGAATTGTCAGCGTCAATGATATCCTTCTCTTGGGGCCGAGTTCCCTGGGAAGCTTTATGCCAGTCGCCATCAAGTCCATTCACCGAAAAAGGCTGCCAGTAAAGGAAGTTCGAAGTGGACAAACTGCCTCTTTTGCTCTCAAAAAGGTGTGACATATTCTTGCTAAACAGTTATCACTAATCATTTGTTGTGGTCAAATTAGATCAGGAGAAACGAGATACGGAAGGGAATGGTGATGCTTGCTCCAAGTCTCAACCCGATGGCTTATTGGGAATTCGAAGGCGAAATCTTGGTCCTTCATCATCCCACCACTATCAGTACTCGATACCAAGCAATGGGTAATTTAATTTGTCAATCTTATTTCCTATTTCTAACCTTCTTAAACCTTAGTCCACTGTGGAAGCGTCAGACAGACTGCTCAAATCGTATCTATGAGCCAGGAGTGCTTAAGAACGGGTGATAAAGCAAGAGTCCATTTTCGCTTTATCAAGAATCCAGAGTACCTTCAAGTAGGAATGAAGATCATCTTCCGGGAGGGAAGAACAAAGGCAATTGGCAATGTAATCAAGTTGTTATCGGGAACTGGCCCATCTCACCATTGTAAAATTAAGCGAACATTCTGATAGGGTATATATTTTGTTCTTCAAGTATATATCTTTTAATTCGATCTCTTCGCAACCAACAATCATTATTAAATTATAAAAGAAAAAACATTTACTCACCTCATTAATCATTGCCAATGATTGATTTTGAATGTTGACAACTTCCTAAATTGCAGCTATGATGCCAAATTGTTTTTTCTAATATACCAATATATATATATTGATATATACACTGTTAAGATCCAAAATAATAACGAAAATAAAAAATAATAGCAAAAATGATCGGACAATACATTGAAGAAGAGATGACAATGGCAGACCATTTGCAGAGTGAGTCACTTTGGTCGCGCTACAGATGATTTGATTATTACCACACATATACATCGTTACTCCGCATATATGATTTGTTTATGTACTTAAACTTGTTTTTTCCAAAAATTAATGCTATTGCAAATAAATATAATCGAATTATTTCGTTCATACGTTTATATTTTAATTTTTTAATTATGAATCTTTCAAGTCGAATACAATTGTTTCGGGCAATAACTCGAAGCAGAATAATTTTAGGCTTGCCAAAATCATTGTCGAACAATAATAGTCAGAATTATTTCGGATTTCAACCTGTATCAGATGAAGAAAAATTGGAAAAAGGTATGCTAAACTCATTGTGTTGATTATTTCTAATTATTAATTGCACACTATAGTCTACAACGTTTTCAGTAATGTTGCAAATAATTACGATTTGATGAACGATGTGATGAGCCTTGGTATTCACCGCTTTTGGAAGAAGCATTTCATTGAAAAGTTGGACCCGTATCGAGGCACTCGATTGTTAGATGTGGCCGGTGGCACTGGGGACATAGCGTTCGAGTTTTTGCGCTACGTGCGCGACAAGAATGATGAGCAGAGCTCGGTGGTTGTGTGCGACATCAACCAAGAGATGATCGAGGTTGGCCGCAAGAGAGCCACTGAGTTGGGAGTGGCAGCTACTCGGTGCCAGTGGGTGTGTGGCGATGCCATGCAACTACCTTTCGAGGATAACTCTTTTGATGCCTACACCATAGCTTTTGGTATTCGCAACGTGGTGAGGCCCGAGCAAGCGGTCTGCGAGGCCTACCGAGTTCTCAAGCCCGGAGGCATCTTTATGTGCCTCGAGTTCAGTCAGGTTACTAATCCAATGTTTCGAAGGTGAGCCTATAACTTCACTCTCTACTCTGGTGTTTTAATTTGAACCAATTTCTTAATCATTACAGCTTCTACGATTGGTATTCATTTCAAATCATTCCGGTGTTGGGTGAAGTTATCTCCAAAGATTGGAATTCATACCAGTACCTGGTTGAAAGCATCCGAAAGTTTCCCGACCAAGAAAGTTTTAAGCAAATCATCGAAGAATCTGGGTTTACTTTAGTAAATTATGAAAACCTTTATTCTGGTATTACAGCCATTCACAGTGGATTTAAGCCTATGCAATAAATTTAAGTAAAGAGACCTACTACGTTTGTTAGTAGAATGATATAAACTAGTAAACGTTTATGAATGTTTGTGAAAGGAATGGTTTCATCCAGACTTAAAAAGCAGGATCGCAACTTGGCCCAAGTAGAAGTAGACAAAGTGTTTAGTCTCATGTGTCACATAGCTGCCAAAGTTTCGGCCGACGATGCAATGCCAAGTGGGGTTGTACTTCTTGTCGAACTCCTTCTTGATGTACGCCGCGATATCTTTTTCAATGTTATACTTGTCCAACGCTTGCAGGGCCGTGTTGATGGCGTCATCCTGCATTTCTTCACTCATATCGGCATTTTTCACAACAGCCTTCTTGTCTCCCGACATTTTGTTGGTTTATATTGGTGGGTTCTAGAATAATCCACAAGATCAATGTTACTAATTATTATATATGCTATATAATAATCTACAGTAATTATGTACAAAAAAGTGAAGCAAAATAGGTGTAATAAAGGTAGACAGTATAAATAGAAAAATAAACCTGAAAGCATGAACTTACTTGAGAAGAGAGTATATCGGTCAAGCGCGGATTCAAGTGAGGATCGGCAATTCAGCACCAAGCGGCAAGCTAATAGAAATATGTTCACTCAAGTCAAAAGCAGCCACACTGACTCTCATTGGTTGACTCGAGCCTTCTTTAACATTCTTTCACACACGACAACCAATCACGACTCACCGCCAAAGTCGACCTCACTCCACCGCTATTTCTACCTTATTTGGTGCCACGAACACCCACGGTACACTGAGCCTTTCAAAGTCATGCCACAGCCGCATTTTCCCATTCTCCTCTTTTTTTAACACAATAAGCTGTTTTAACAATTATTATCTTTATTAAAATGCAATTAACATATTTTTATGTATGTTATAACGTAATAATAGTCAAATATCAAAAGTAAATTCAGTAAACCACAACATCATAATTTAATTTTTCACATAAGGGATGTTCAAGTTTTGTATTGTGAAAAAACTACCCTGCTTACTCACATGATTCAACGTACGTAAGGGACTGTATTAAGCATAACATCAGGAGGTCAAGTCTTTCAGCATGTTTTGGACAATCAAACTTAGAATTATTTCTGCATTCCACTTTTTTCAAAACAACGCACAATGACTTTGCATGAGGGTAAATTGTTATTTAAATATAAATAATTACTTGTACTCTGACAAACTATTAATAAAATAAAAATATTTCTATAATTAGTGTCCCCACCACTTATATGCAAGTACAAATATAGTTATAAAAAAGTTATTTTTTATTTACAAAGTCGGCACAGGTAATTAAATTTGTAAGCACATCAAAGTCGAGTTAAGTTGTTTGATTATATCGATAAAAGTTGAGTTAAGTAGTATCAGAGTTATTACACATGATGAAATATATGAAACTAGTTAATGGCACATCAAATATGGCGAAGAACAGCATATATCTATTTGAGTTTATCACGCAAGTTGGTAATGGAGCCCTGGCGAGAGTTAGGCAACTTTTTGGCTCCGCTGCCGGTCTTGGTAGTGAACTTGTAAGTAGTGGTGGTCACCTTATGATGCCCGTAGCTGTCGAGACTTTCGATCGAAAGGTCACTGCCAGCTCTGCTTGGTGGTTGACTCGAGTGTCTACTTCCCGGACGGCTGTTGGAATTTGCTGTGTCAAAAAAATATTCAATTATATTTAATCTGTATAATAAACCCAAAAACTTGATATACCAGTGAGGCGGCTACGAGGTCTCGATTTGGTTCCAGAGCTATCGGCATGGTCACTGAAACTATAATCACTAGTAGAGTTAAATCTGAGCTGATCGTGAACGTTCATGGGAAGACTTCGCTCTGTTTTTTCTTTAATCTAGTAATAAAATAAATAATTGAAAAGTTAATCGAGATTCCAAGAAAACAATAGAAATATACCTTGGTAATTGGTCCAACGGCTGAAATGGTGCCATCATCATTGAAGATAGACTTGGAAGAATCATTCAACTGATCGCGAAGTTCGATATTGGTTCGTCCTTTCACTAGTTACAAATGCAATATTTTTATTATATGGTCGGCAATGTCATTTGTAGTTTGATAACTTACGTCTGCACGGATCATGCTTAACCAAAAATTCATCGAGTGAAACCCAGCCTCCACCAACTCGAATCATAACAGTACTTCGGAGAATACGCACAAGGCGGAGTTTTTGTGACTCACCAAACTGTAAAATGAATATTGACAATTAGATTAAAAAAATGGCATAAACAAGCATCAACAAGCAGTAAGCAGCATACCCGATATTTGCATTCTCCAACTTGAAACACTTTGTACTTGTCCATGCAACAGCACTTGTCAACTTGCTTTTGAACTTCATCTTGAATGATTTCCGACTCTGTTTTGGGCAAGTCACGTTCGGGTCGAAGAGCGTCCATGTACTCCTTGTAGTCAATGTAGCCATCGTTATTGCGGTCAAAGACGTCCACTGCCTTCTCCATCTCCAATCGACTGGTCGTGAACTTGGAACTAACAAAACCCTCCACAAACTCCATCTTTGTCACACGACCGTCGTTATTCGAATCAATCTTCTTGAAGAAGTCAATAATCCTAGCTTTCTTGTTGTTCATCCAACCCAAGAATCGTTTGCGCCAGTTATCGAAATCAAAATTCTTGATTCGTTCGACCTCGTTATTATAGTCTAGCTTGTCTTGCAGTCGTTTCATTCGATCTTGAGCTAGTTTGTTGACTTTTTGCCACTTGTCAACCAATTCTTTAACTTTGGGATGCTTTACATCGTAACCAAGGTCGGTTTGAATTTTAACTGGCGTAGAAGAACGCTGGAAAGCCCGCTTACCAGTTCTGTCATCTTTGCTTTTCAAACTTGCAAGAGCTTGTTTTTTAGTGGCAAAAGTTTTGATAATCTTGTCCACATCAACTCCTTTCTGCTCTAGCTCTTCCAAAAATTTAACATGTTCGTCAATTAGTTTCTCAAGCTCAATGTTGTCATCGGGCAATGCTTGGGTTTCAGCAGCTAGCAAAGCAGCTTCTGCTCCAATTAGCCAAGCAAGCAGCTTTTCCAACGAGTCCATGATATCGAGCAGTGAGTTGAGATGATCAAGCAAACGTTGTTCGCGCTGCTTGGCCCACGAGTTCACCTCTTCCCAACGAGACTGGATAATGGTGATCCAGTGCTTGATCACTGGAACTGCCTCGGGGTGGCATTTATTGAGAATCTCTTGGGCAACTCCAATCGTGTTTTCTTTGCTCTTCTCCTGCAAAGCCAACTCACGCGAAAAGGTCTCGTGCTCGGCCATCTGTTCTCGGGTCGCCTCCTCATCCTCGGGCATTGGTCCAGAAAAGCGTAGCTTCATCTCAGCATCAGACAACCATTCGAGCAAGATGTGGACAGACTTATGCAACTTCTCAGCCTCGTGAATTGCCTTTTCCAACTCTACTGATCGTTCTTGACTCAACTGCTCAACTTCTTTCCATTTTTCATCCAACAACTTGATTTCTGCTTGAATGTTGAACGAATCGTCTTTTTCAGCGGATTTCAACAATTCTTCAGATATTCGGTAAACTGAATGCAAATTTTTCTCACGTCGTTTGAACTCATCTTGGAAAATTTTGTGCTGCTCTACCAAAGCAGTAACAGTGTCCAGATCGCCGTAGACAGAAGCATTGCTGAGCAGTTGATTTTTTGCTTTGTCAAGCCAATCAATCAGAGCCGCAATGGCGTCCTTAAATTGACCACTAAACAGCAAAGCCTCTTCAAGTCTGCGTTGTCTATCTACAGATTTGTTGCAGATTGAGTTCCACTTGTTCTTGAGTTCATCAATCATGTCCTGAATAACAGGTACGTCAACTTTGGGTGCCTTTTCCTTCAAATGCTTGCCCATTTTTAGAGTGTTGTCGTATTGGGCATGCTTTGAGCCCAATTGCCGCTGAAACTCTCGGTGCTTTTGAATCATTTGCCGGATAACTTCCGAGTTGTTGCTTAACTGCTGCATTGAATCAAAGTTCTTCTCAAGTTCATTGAGCCAGCCCATCAGATCATTCCAGGCATCATAGAACTCTTTGGTTTCACGATAAGCATAATCCAAATTCCTTGATCTTTCAGCTGCCTTTGAAAGGATTTTATCCCATCGATGCTGCACATTGACAAGCAAGTTCTTAATCAAGATCACATCTTGTTTCTGACTAAAGTACTTCAGGTGAGTTCCCTTCTTGTCTAGATCAATCATAGTTTCTTTGTGATCGCTCAAATCCTTTTGGAATTTTTTGTGCTCTTCAATCTGTTCCGTGATTCGCTCTAGAACTCGACTCACAGGTTGTAAATTGTTTAGATATTTTTCTGCTTCAGTCAACCATTGAATAAAGTTTTCAAGTGAGTTGTGGAAATCAATGGCTTCGGCGAGAGCAATTTCCAACTTGATCTTTTTGTCATTTGCTTTAGCAAGCAAACTCTCCCACTTGGATTTCAATGTTTTAAGATTTTGTTGCAAAGTAGGCGCCTCTCTCGAACGTTTGAGATATTCATTGCCACGGTCAAGAAGTGAGTCTACTCGGAAACGGTTAGTGTCAATCTCATTGTAAGTCTCCATGAAGCGAGTCAATTGCTCTTTGGCGGTCTCTGGCAAGCCACCCACTGGTTTCGAAACACTCAGCTCACTATCTAAGTCGTTAATCCACGAAATCATGTCCAATAGTTCTTGATTAAAACCATGAGCTTCTTTAAGCAATTCCTCAAGTTCACGTCTTCGTTGTTCGGCTTTGTCCAAAAGTTGTTGCCATCTTGAATTGAGATTGTTAAGCTTGTTCTGTGTGTTGCGTGCGTTCTCGGATCCGCGCTCGTTTTCGATCAACATCTTGCCTGCACTGTTGAGTGAATCCACTGTGCTTTGATGGGCATAGATGTCGTTGGCCAGAACTTTAAACTTAGACAACTCAACCTCCAAAACTTGGGGATCACTGAAAGTTGGCTTCACCTCATCCAACGTTCTTTCAGTTTTCTTGATCCACTCAAGAAAGTCGTTAAGAGACTGTTCAAACTGTCCTAGCTTAAGCAAGGCGTTTTCCAATTCGGCTTGTCGGTTAGCGATAGCCTTGAGAAGATCATCCCAGCGATGATTCACTTCATTCATCGGCTCGCGAATGCTCTTTGCCTGACTCGAGGTTACGCACTCCAAAAGATCGTGAGCCAAACGATTGAAATGTTCGATATCTGGTACTCGAGCGTCAACATTCTTCTTAAAATTGTTCAAATCAGCAACTTGCTTCTTGACTGCACCCATGTCGGAGGCGACAGGCCCAAATCTAACCATAGTTTCTTCGGCGCTATCGAGAAACTCAAGAAGAGCCTGCAAAGCTTCGTGAAACTTGAGAGCCTTCTCCATAGCCTCTTTCAAGTTCTTCTCTCGCTGGCTATAGAGATTAGCAATGTTGCTCCACGCGGACTCGAGATCGTCAATGTTCTTCTTGATCTCATGCTTATCACCTTCACCAACTAGTTTCATCAGTTCTCGGCCAGTGGTCTTACAGTCGTCTATCTTCTTTCGTGTCAAGTCTAGGTCTCGCTTGATCTCTTTGAGTACTTCCTGTTGTCTGTAGATGGCATTCGGTTCGCATGCAGGGTGCTCTTCCCGGTTCAAAGTGTACTCAATCTCTTTGAGTGATTTCATCGCTTCCGAAACCTGGTCCCAGAAGTTCTTTGCAACGTTCAAAGCTTCATTGAGATTGTTCTTGCGGTTGTTAGCCAAAGTGTTGCACTGGTTCCAGCAGTCGGTGAGACGAGTGAGTTGGTTATGAAGCTCATGCACGGAAGGCTCGTCACTTCTGCCAGCCTTGGCCAAAATGTCACCTGCAACTTGACAGATTGTATCGTATGGACTTCTTCGTCGAGATAGTTCATCCAGAATAGCATTGTTGTCATAAATTTGTTCTTGGATTCGCTCAGGATAAGCCGAAATAGGCTCGGCATTTTTGAGCTGTCTCAAGATCTCCTGCAGGGTCTTAAGTAGACTATCAAGTTTATCAGAGAATTGCGAAGTCTCTTGTAAAGCTGAGTCAAGGATCATCTGTTGATCGCGCAACTTATTCTTGAGATTGTTGAATCGTTCGTTGATGTCATCCATGATTCTTCTCACCTGTTTAGCATCGCGGTCTTGAACAATATTGATTAACGACTGGCCAGTCTTGTTAAGTTTTTCAAGAGTAGACTTGTGCTCGTTGATAGCTCGGTTCAGACTGTTGATCAAATCTTGTTGCCGACGAATCTGAATTGGATTAATTGCACTAGGGGATAGCATTTGAGCTTCGTTTTCAGCCTCATCAAGCCAGTGGTTTAGTTCGTTGCGAGCTTCGAAAAAGTGCTCGGCCAGTGGGAGAGCTTGCTCTAACAAGTTAAGTCTGTCCTGACACAGTTGCGAGACATGGTTGGCCAAATCCTTGAGTTCCTCAGATTTTTCACGAATGTGAATCATGTCCTCAGTGCTAGCGTTGCGAACCAGTTTCTTGACATTGACCAAAACGTCACGAACGCGACTCTTCTGACTGTTGATGTCATCATACAACGCTTTGGTCTCTTTGAGAAGTACAGTGATTCTCTGAGGCTCATGTGGGATGCCCTCAGCTTCCAACAGCTGTCTCTCAGCATCTTTGAACCAATCATAGAGTTCATCAATATCGTTCACCACTTCATCATTCTTCTGCTTCCAATCATCAATCTTATCGACCTGTCGGTTGATCTGCTCGCACACATTCGAGAAGCGACGATTATCTTTAATGACAATGCTTTCAATAGTGGCAGTGCCCTGGCCTGGAGTGTATTGGCAGAATTGTGGACCGAGATTGTTAACCACATCAAGCAAAGATTTGTTCTCGCTTATCTGGTTCTCAAGTGTACGAATAGTTGATTCTTGCTGCTTCAAACTCTGCGACTCTAAATTCTTTAAACTTCTCTCAGCCATATCTAACCATGCATTGAGCTTGTCGTGAGCATTGAAAAAGTTCTGCGCAATAGGCAACACTTCTTTCATGTTGTTATAGTACTCTTGTGCTTTGCGTTTCAATTCGTTAAACTTGAACTGCAACTGATCTGACTTTTGTTTGATGAACAACGAATCAGTACCGGGAGAGGAACGAATGAAGCTCTGGCCCAGATGAATCACATCGTAAACCTTGTTTTCATAAGTTTGAATCTCGCGGTTAATGTCTTGCAAGTCTTCCACCTGTTCCTTAATTTTGTCCACACTGACAGCACAAACTCGGTGTTTGTTGACGCGCGATTCAGTTCGATCAATCCATTTGAACAGTTCGTCAAAATTCAAAATGAAATTGTTCAAAATCTTGTTGGCCTCATCTAGAGTATCACCAAACTGAATGCTGTCGTCGACCAGTTTAGCATAGCGTTCAGTGAGCTCTTTGAACTTGTCCACAACCACTTGAGCTTCATCATCGGTCAACAAACTCATCAAATTTTGTGCAATCTCGGTGAGACTTTCAAACTCTCCTTTGTGGTTCAAAATATCTTGGTGTAAATTTTGATGTTCAAGCATTTTGTTCTTAATATTTTCTTGGTCCATAGCAATGGAGTGCTTGAGCATGTTAAGCTTGCGCTCAGTGACATCAAGCCATTCGGAAAGTGGGCCCACTTTGTCACTAAACGCCTTAGCAATGGGCAGTATCTTCTCAAGTAGATCCAAACGGCTGTTGCAGTTAGCTTTGAGCGCGTTGAATCGGCGAGACAAATCATTGAGTTGGCTCTCAATTTGATACTTCTCATTGCTATCCAAACTCTTCATCAGATCTTTGCCCATCTCCATGATCGAATTGAGATTGCCCTCTCGATCCTGAAGCATCCTCTTGATGAACTGCTGTTCTTGGATTTGAGCTCGAAGCACTTTGTAATCCGAGCTAGGTGGCTTCTGGTTAGCCATCATGTCTTCTGTTTCCTTAAGCCACTTTTCAAATGCGTCTAAAGCATCTTGGAAGCGACCAGCTTGCAGCATTGCAGTGTCAAGTTTTCGACCACGTTCGTTAACCTTATTTTTCAAATCATTCCATTTGTTGTTCAACTGGTCAGTGTCATGCTCAATCTTGCTAGTATCGACACCTGGCATTGCAGACTGGACGAGATTGTTGCCCTTGCGAGTCAAATCTTCAACTCGTTTACCCAGGGGATCCACATAATTGTGATTGAAATTTTTAAATTCATTCTGTTGCGACCGAATGGTGTCAACATCACGACTGATAGGCTTGAGTTTGTCAAATTCGCGATTCACATCGGCGAAACTTTTGTCTAAATCTGAGAGGTCATTGTAGAATCCTTTGAGTTTGTCCAACATAGCCAAAATGTTATTGAGACGTTGGTTGCTAGCCTCATCTAGACGGGCGTATTGCCGGTTTAGATTGTCCAACTGATACTTGTTCACGTTGCCGTCAATGTTGTAGTTTTGTTCAAGAATGTTCTTGAAAAGCATTTCAGCATCTTTGAGTTTTTTGTTTACTTTCTCCAAGCTGTTTCTAAACTCTTTAATCTCTTCTAGTTGGGATTTGAGAACTGAAGGGTTTCGTGCAATGGGCTCCATAGAATTAAGAGCTTCCTCAAGTCGGTTTAGCTCATTCTGGATGTCGGTAAGTTTGAGATTGAAAGCTTTCATGTTGCTGGCCAACGCGTCGAGAGTCTTGTGTTTCTCCTCCAAACGCTTCAGCAATGCATTGTAACGATCTTCGGCATCCTTGACTTCTTTGCGAATGTGATTAGTCGATGCTTCATTCTTGACCTCGCTTATCAAATCTGCTGCATTGCTCTTCACAGTATCTAGTTGGTGGCGCAAACCCTTGGCTTCATCAAGCAAGCTTCGCAGGCGGTCTACAAACTTTTGATCGGTGAACGACTCGTGCGAGCTAGCCCGATCTTCAATTCGTTGCAAGTTGTGCAAGAAATCGCGCAAACTGTCTTTGTAGAGACTAAGTTTGTGGAGAATATTCTCAATCAACTGATGCTTCTTTACAACCTCATTATTGATGTGATCCCACAGCTCTTTTAGTTGGTTCATCTGATTCTTCACATGATCTTTGTCAGTGTCAGCGATAGACAAAAGCTGATCAGCAAGTGTGCGCAAGTTCTCTACCTCTTGTTGCCTCTTGGAGATATCATTTTTCAAGTACTGTCAAACCAAAACAATAATAGAATTAGAACTGTGCCATAAAGCGAAAGATAAAAAGAAGGACATACCTGAATGTCTCGAAGTTGTCTCTCCAAGTCAGAGCGGTGAAGAGAGATATCCTTCATGCTATTCAACTTGGCTTCGTACTGCTTGAGCACGGGCATCAAGTCGTTGTAAGCCATGTTGAACTTGCGGCAAACGTCGAGACACTTGTGAAGTTTAGTGTTCTTTTCAATCGCCTCTTTCTTCACCAATTCCCACTGTCGACGAACGTTGTCGAGAGTGTGGCGCCAGTTGGAAGTATCATTGCGGTAAGAAGACTTGTTCAAAATGTTGTTACCGCGATTGAGCACCATATGCACTTCGTGTTCTTTGTCCATCACTTGACGGTAGATAGGCTCAAAGTCGTGAATTTGTTTTGTGACAATCTCCAGAATGGCCGAGATTTTAATGTCCTTCGACAGCAGATTGAGCATATTTCGCAACCACTCTTGCAGTTGGTCGCAAGACATGAAGAACTCACGATCTTCTTTGATGGTTGACTGTAACTCGGCTTTCTTATTGCTAATTTTCTTGCTGAGTTCGTTGTACTTATTTTCTACAAACTTAAACTTTTCTTTGATTTCATTCTTTGAAGCATTGTCGGTGAGAAGATTGCACAAAAAGTTGCAAGAATTGCCACAATCAGCCAAAAGAGGACGTTGAGCCTCAAGATTATCTTCAAGATTGGTAATCTTAAGAAGCTGCTCGTCATTCTCGAGGCCAGAGTTAACAATATGGTCAAACTCATCGGAAATAGCATCAAGGTTGTTTTGCAACTTGTTGAGTTTGTTCTGAAAGTCAGTGGCTGCCTCGTTGACCGCCATTAGATTCTTTTCGCGTTCGTCAAGAATAGCCAGTAGTTGCTTCCAACTCTTGTGAATGTCATTCATTTTGTTTTGTACCTCTGGATGCGCAGGGTTGGAACGGTCGATGCGCTCCAGGATAGAGTTGCCCAGTTTGTCCAATTTGTTGAGCAAGTGTTCTTGCGAAGAGAATTCATCTTTCATCACAGTGATCTGTCGCAACTGAGTGTTAACGATGTAAGGCTCAGAGCCAATTGGTCCTAGAACCGAAATCAGCTTCTCTTTCTGTTCCAGCCACGATTTTAGCTTGTCAGCAATCGAGTTCTGCAAAACAAGAAAGTATTAGAAACAAACAAAGAGAAGTTTAGAAGACTCGGGTTGGATAACATGCGTGGTGGACAATGGGAAAATAGCATTCCAGACATGAGGGTTGGCTTTGTGGGCTGGACTTAGGGACAACGTTTGGTCTCACCTCTTGGAACATTTGGCGCAAATAACTAGCAAGCATAGCTTGGTCAACAGAAGTATTGCCACCAAACAAGTCTTGTGGCAAGCCATTGGGATCATCGCTGGCGCGTAACAAATTGCTTTGTATCATTTGTCGATTGAGAGTGAGAAGAGCACATGCTAAGCTATTGTGTGGACTGCTTGTAGAGCCATAAAAGATAGACACTTGAATCGAGCCTAGCAGCCTATCGAGTAATACTTCTCCATAAACAAATTGACTCCTTTGCATTATTCTAAATCTAAGTGCTAGAGTAGAACTACGAGTACGACTAGGAACATGGTATGGCACAACTGATTGATTAAAACAATTTCTCAACCGCAATTTTGCTGCTGGAGTCATTGCTATTCTTTTTAATGGTATATGTCGTATATTAAACTTTTCTAATAGTAAACCTAACAATGTATTAAATAACTCAGGATTGTTGCGATCTTTGAGTAATCGCTTCAGCAATGCGTGAAGAGTTTGACTTGAAATATTCATCTTATTGCTTGTCAGCTGAGCAAGATTATTTTCTAAAACCTTTAACGCGAGTTTTGAATTAAAGTTACGTGAATTTATCTTTTTCAACTTCTAAAATGATGTATTAAGCATGTGTTACAACAGAACAATCGATTAGTAACAATAAAGGTTAGTCATAATTAAAGCAAAAGTAGAAATGACTTACAAACTCTCTTAGACGCGTTTCGTCATCTTGCAGTTGATTGAGGTAGGAGAGAACCTTGTCCAAGAGACTCTTGTACTCTGTGTTAAGATTCTCCAGTTCCTGTTCCACCAACTCGACACCGCCATACTTCTTAGGTCTTTTGGCACTCAACTCAGAGTACTCTTCTAGGCTGTCCCGATAGACCTTAATCTTTTGGGTAAGGATCTTGGCCTCATTAATGAACCGATTTCCTGCCACATTAGTGTCTTCAATCGAAGGCTTTCGTTCAACAATGTTCTCGTAGATTTTCTACAAAGCAAATCAAGTATAAGATTTTAAATGTGCTCAAAAACTGTAATATTTACCGAAACAAAGTCCAAATCACTACGATTAAGCATTGTTTTCACTTTAGCCGAAGTTTGGCTTATCCATGATTTTTCATTATCCATGCGAGTCTTGTATTTTTTGAGCAAGTCGCGGCAAAGTTCCAAACCTCTGAGTCTGCAAGCAAAGAATGAGTTAGTATGGAAATAAAAAATAAGCAAGAAAGCAGCAACCTTTCAGTAATTTGGCCAGAGGCATTCTTCCACTTCTTGTAGATTGCTTTGACATCTTCCTCCAAACGATTCAAGTCCGAGTGTGTAGTCTGCTTGGGTCGAGTTCGCTCCACCAAGCGACGAACCTTGGTAACGTTGGAGAGAAGTTGTTCAAAAGCACTACTGGTGTTTTGGATGGTGTTCTGAGTGTCAACCAGTTCGCTGCACATGCGACCCAGGTCAACCTCATCAGCGGGAATCTCCTCGTGCATCATCAGTTTGGACTGCACGTTGGCCAGTGTGCTGGTGGCCTCCTCAATGTCGGCCAGCACAACTTCCAGGGCGCGAAGTCTCTCAAAGTAGTGCTTCGAGAGAGTGCATACACGCTCCCAAGTTTCGATGATGGCTTCGTACTTGGATTGCGCTGCGTGAGATTTGTTAGAAATGCGGAAGAACTCTTCCTTCAAACTCTTTATCTTAGACTCGTATTTCTGCAGATCTTGCTCAAACTCATTGTGCTCGGCGATGAGACCCTCCAAAATGGCACGTTCGCGCGGAATTTGGTTCTGTGCGCGTTGAATCAAAATGCGTTCCTTTTCCTGTAATTTCTCCAAAATATCGTTAACCGAATCAATAAACTTTTGAATCATCGCCTGGTTGCGTTTCTCTTCTTCTTCGCGACGCTTTCGATCTTCAAAGTCTGCAAACTTCTTCTTGATGTCATCAAGCTCATTTTGCATTTGGCGGATTTTGGGATCATCTGGCGGGCTTTCACGAGCCAGTTTGTTGATGTCGTCCTCAAGCATTCGCATAATACCATCTCGTTTTTTTGGATCCATCGAGCAATATGTAGGGTAGTCCCAGTCCTTGACCATTTTAAGAGAGGCGAGCACCATGTTTTGTCTCAACTCGCGATGCTTTTGCGCCCAAAGAGCAACCAGAGCATCGCATTTAGCCTTCAATTCAGCTAAAGCATCCATCACATCAGGATCGGGTGGGGGAATAACAAAGCACACACTGGGAATGCTCAACTCGGCATCCCCGGAAGCTCGTATCTTCCACTTGAGTCGCTGAGAGTTGTCATAGAGTGTGACCATCTGATTCTTGGTGATGGTCACATTGCCACTTTTGATCATGCACAATGACTTCACTTGGATGGGACGCGGCAGAGGGGCTTTGCGCTGACGAAGGTTCACGATAGTGCCACTCTTCTCTTCGAGCTCACCAACTTTGTCTCGGATTTTAGCAATATCCTCCTTCAAAGCTTCAACTTCCTGCAAGAGCTTCTCGCCTTCATCAATCAGAATGTGCTGTCGACTATACTGGTTATTGAGCTTATCCTCGATCGTGTTGATTGCCTTCTTTGATTCGTTCACATCATCCATAAAGTTGTAGTAATCGCCAGTGTATCTCAACTGCTCTTCCAGACAGTTGATAAGCTGTAAAAGCCAAGCCCAGTTAGATTGCATCTTAGCCATCAACCCTTCAATCAGCTTGGTGGCTGGATGCTGGTTGCGAACCAAACTTTCGCCTCGGTCCTGAACAGAAATGAATTCCTTTTCACGACTCTCCATTTCCTTCACCAAACTGTAATGGTACTTCGACAGTTGCTCAAGATTAAGATTTTTGAGCGACCAATCTCGAGAAATCTCAACTTCTTCTTTGCTCGAGATCCAAGCAAGTTCTTTTTCAGCCATTTTCACAAACTCGAGCAGAGTGCGCACATCAGTAATGCGCTTGCTGCAAAACGAGACCAAATCGGTGTAGGCAGTCTGCAATCGATTGAGCATGTTGTTGTAGATGGGCAATTCTTCAGGTTTAATTTCTCGCTTTCTTGATTGGCACTGATCAACTTTGCTTTGGAACTGTTCAATGTGTCGGCTCTCTTCGGTAAACTGTTCCAGTCGGCGCTGCACAGTGTGGACATCATCACCTAGATTTAGACTTTCCAAAAACTTGCGTTTCTCGAGAACCCATTGAATGCAGTCATGTAGAAACTTAAAGTGAGGATTCTCGCGAATCAACTCTTCTTCAGTTTTGGGTTTTCGCAATGCCTCCTCTCTTCTCGCATTAAGAACACCTACAACATTCTTTTCAAACGATAACTGGAGACTCTTCCACTTTTTGTGCAAATAGTCAACTTGATTGGCTAGTTGACCCACTCTGTGATACTTGTTGTCACTCAAAACCTTCAAGGTATTGTACATGTTTTTAATGCGGTCTTCTTCCACATTCAAATCACGTTGAATGTTGTCAATGTTATAGTTGTGCTCCAGTGGGTCCTGTTTAAGTACTCTCTGCTCTTCAGCAACAATTCTCTCTTTAATCTTATCGAGGTTGTAGTCACAGGCTTCAATTTCTTTCAAAAGCGCTTCTGCCATGCGCTCCAATTTCTCCAGTCTGGCAATCTCTTCATTGATGGCGTAGTCACGTTCTTGGTGTGCAGTGATCATCTTGTTCCACAAGTGCTCAATGTTGGCGATGTTGTACTCTTCTTCGATCTTAACGTGCTTTCCGGGCAAGCCGCGAGCCATATTAAGAACATCTTCATAAGAACTAGCCAATCTCTGTTTGTCATGCAACTTAGGTGGAATTTGCTCGGTTCGAAATAATTTGTTCGCTTGTTTAAGCGCCATCATTTCATGCAATGTATTTGGAAAATCACGCTCCTTCAGCTTTGGAATGTTATCACGAAGCCAGACAAGAAGTCGACTGGCAAGGTCTTTGTACTCGTCAATTCGACGAATCTTCTCGGCATCCCACAACGGATTGTGCTCAGGTGGGTCTGGGAACACATCATAGATTGCTGCCAAGTACTTGACCATGTCGTCCTCTGAAAAGTCTGATCTGACAATCTCCTCCGGACTCAGCACTGGTTTGATTCCAAAGTTGTTCTCCAAAATTTGGAATGCATTGTGCAGATTCTCAAGAGGCGTAGACTCGCGACATTTGTGATAATCTACCAGATCTGGTCTGTAACAGAAGTAATCCATTCATTAGCTATCGGAATTGCTACACCCACCCTGAAGCTCAAACCTGTTGCGGTGGATGATAGCGTTGAACGCTAATCCGTCGCGCCAACTTTGCGTAAAATCGGTCACATTTACACCAGGATAGCCTCGAGTTGACTTTTGGGCCCATCTCATCAGTTTTTCCTTCAATTTGTTGCCTTCGATCATAGCATACGTTGGCTATTGATAGTAATGCAATAAAATCACTTAGTTTAATAGGCCAAATCATGGTTAAACAATATTGATTGTTTTCCCACTCTCTAGTTGCACCTGCTGATTGATCAAAATTGACAAGCAGATACATTTCTCTCCGATTCTATCTATGTGATTTAATCGATCTAATTAGAGCCATAGAGTCTAGTATGTGTCAATCGAGTAAGCAGTGAACAATAAGAAGAATTCTGTCATGGCGTGGCAAGGCTAGAGGGGAGCGATGGAGCGTGAGTAGTGGGGAGCCATAACTTGTTGTGCGTCCCACTGATTGGGGCAACACTTTGGAGACACACAACACTAAGCAAGGCTTGGTAGTGTAGTGCTCGCCAGTAGTGGCCATCGCTATCCTTCACCATCCTTCGCCAGATGCGCCTCGCCACCATCACCACCATCGCCCGCCCACACCGACACTGTCTGTGGGCTGAGATTATGGTGGGCATCGAGCCATTCTGCTTCCCAGGCGACACACGCCACCAAGCCAAACCGCGCCATTGAGGATCATGTCGAATCTTCCATTTATAGCCATCGATGTACAGTGTGTAGTGATATATTTCAGCAAACCAAAGCTAGTGGCGCGCTGAGACTCGACACTGACTGCACCACGGCTTATTGCATCTTTCCGATGATTGTCGCTCGACCTGCAATCTGTCCAATTCGATCGCTCGTGTAGCCTTCACGGCCCACACACACGTTTTATTAGGATGTGAAATCCCAGACTAAAACTAACCATTACATTCCTGAGACACCTAACCCTCTCAAAATCACCCCTTTGGATTTTTACTTAATATGTACTTAATTAAATTGCAGATAACCCCAAAAGTTTTGACATTAAATCACATCAATTATCATTCAAAAAAGCATCATTAGTTCATTAGTTTCAGTCAATCATTTCACAATAAGCTCGCTTGAGAAAATCCTTAAATTTTAAAACTTTGTAATGGCAAGCACCCGCTCTACATCTGGCAACATCTCGAAGAGTTCAGTTCAGTTGAGTTTGCACTGCTAAAGTTGGAAAAAGCTTCGATTTTTTCCCTGACAATTGCAAACATAGTCCATTGTACTTACCAGCTTCTTTTGCTCGCCACGGTTCACAGTGGAGGTTTTCTTCAACACTCGCTGAGTGTGGACGGTTTTCACTCCATTACGGTTGTGTGATGTGCGAAAGAGTTCGCGCGATTCCTGAGAGGCCGAGGCCATATGGTTCTTCGAGTTGAAGTCATAGTGCTGTCTGTCCACTACACGGTCGTTCACTAGATCGTGCTCACTCGAGTCGGCTATGTTGTCAGGATCATCGTCCTCACGAGACCCTTTCACAAAGAGCCGGCTTCCCTTGGCAAACTTATACATGGTTGCTCACTAAGTAGGTGACCGCAATGTAAACATTCAACAAGTGGCAGACCAAGCAACTCAAATTGATAAAATCTGGTTGGGATTTTTCGTTTGTTGCTGCTTCATAGAGTGAAGTGTGAAGTGGTTAATCACTGAATACAATCGACAATCGAAAGGCTGTTGAGATGATTATTGATTAGTTGGTTAATAATGATGATTTAGATGATCAAGATGTTGATAGTGACAAGAGGTTACTATTATGTGATGTGCCTGTAAAACGATGGATAAACAAACAACTCGACTGTGCCAAAAGTCCATGCTCGACTGAGAAGATTTTGGACCAGGCAAAAGGTAAAAATGGGATAACAGAGCAGAGGTGGATGGGAGGGAAGCAGCGGCAGGTGAGCCTCCGCTGGTGGTTGAATGCAGCTCTGCCAGTAGTAGTCTGTAGTGGTCTGGGCACGTAAACATGCCACTGCCGCACTGGCACTTCATTGCCATAGGTGTGAATCGCACAGACTGTGCATCCAAGCGGGTTGCATCACCCGAGCGCGCCTCCGCCGCCGCGTCGCTCGGACAAGCCGAAGCACTTCTTGCTTCTTGCTCCCGGACACTTGCAACTGGTCGGCGTGATACCTTTTTTGGTCTGTGCCATCACCGAGCACAAGCGCGCTGTGGACACCACTTCACTTTTAAGGCAGTTCCATGCATCGCAATGGAAACTCTCGGCCCCACTTGCACTCCTCACTACCTGCCACTTGTTTGTTTTGCCTTGTTGCATTCATTCACACTTCATCACCTACTAATGAAAACCTCTAGTGGTGTGTTGGAGAGCAATTACCATGGGTTGAGGCGCATCGCGATCCTCTTTAGTTGGGAGGGATACATCCGGTCACCGAGATTTTGGGAAGCTACCTAGAAGACCGAGGGTGAGACACTTAGTGTGTGGGGCTCAGTACATTGCACATCATCAAGTATCGTCTGTGACAGGCGTGTAGTATACTATAGTAGTGCCGCGAGTCGCGACAAAGCTCGCCCAGTATATACACTCCAATCAGCTGATCCACGTGCACTTCTCTTGGTAACACTGCAGTCTCATCTCACTGCTCTCTGCAGATTTGCGCTGCTTACACTCTTGCAGGCATTCTTGGTCTATTTATTTTATTATTACTACGAAATTTTATTTACAAGGCTCCCTCAAGATGCAAAAGTTGACTGTTATCACTGGGAATCTCAATAAATTGAAAGAAATTATCAACATTTTTGGACAAGATGTTGATTTTGAGGTTTTAACATAGTTATATATAAGAGTTTTTAATTCAATGGAACACTGATTTATTGATTTAAAAAAATAGATTACTCACCAGAAAATTGACCTGCCAGAGTATCAAGGTGATTTGGAGTTTATTGTGAAAGAAAAATGTAAACACGCGGCTCGTATTGTAAACGGTCCAGTTATGGTGGAAGATACTTCACTGAGGTAACTGTATTGTGTTCAATGTTGCCTCTTTCAATGAGTTGATTTCACTGCACAGTATTGCTGCTCTGAATGGCTTACCTGGACCTTACATTAAGTGGTTTATGGATGGAATTGGTCCTTTCGGATTGCACCGAATGATCAAAGATTGGGAGGACAAGAGTGCCACAGCTATTTGCATGATAGCTTTCTCCGAAAACGTCGACTCGCCTGTTCATATTTTTAAAGGGACTAGCGAAGGCCGTATTGTTGAGCCACGTGGTAGCCTCGAGTTTGGTTGGGATCCCTGTTTCGAACCTAAAGGCTACTCCCAAACATATGGAGAAATGGACGAAGCAATGAAAAACAAAATATCACATCGTTTTAATTCGTTGGTTCTGTTTAAAGAATTTATAACATCTAAAAAGTAACAGCTATGTTGTCACGTGTTGTCAAAGATGACAAATCACTCGGAAATAGAACAGTCTAACTGCCTACAAAAGTGGTGAATGAAGCGGGGAATCACTCGATCTATGTCCACGTTTTGTTGGAGTTCATTTGAGATGGAAGTGACCGACTTATCGGCGATGCCACAAGGAACAATGTGACTGAACCAATCGAGATCGACATTGCAATTGAGGGCCACGCC
>WURS02470225.1:0-62165 GCA_011762765.2 Rhinocypha anisoptera | reverse complement strand
TAAGCTAGGGTTTTTAGTTTTTATATAAAATTTAGGTTCGTATATATATTAAAATAAAGTTTTTAATTAAAAACGTTAAAAAATATTTTAGTAATATAAAATGTATAATAAAGAGTATTAGTGCCGATAATTCGCTATTCGCGGAAAATTTCGATTTTGAGCTCCCTTCAATCGCGAATTACAGGCATTTTACTGTAGCGCTTTTAAGCCAAGAAATTTCTCAGAATTACCCTATGTAAATACATAAAATTATTTCTTTAATTTGAATAACTGAAACTATTTTTGATAAAATTGCTATACCAGTTTAGGAGTTTGTAAATTATTAATTTTCTGTTTTACAATATTCAAAATTGACTGATTTTTCCTAGAACCATTTGCACTTTGTAAGTTTAACAAATCACATGACAAAATGTTTCAAATAGAAGTGTATCTTAATTTAGAAATTTTTTCAATCTCTCACTCTCTCTCTCTCTCTCTCTTTCACTCTCTCTCTCTCTCTCTCTCTTTCTTCTGGGTGGCTAGAGATAGCAACGGCCTGTGAGATTGACTCGAAGACAAACTTTGTGATCTATGACTGTCATCGAGTGGACTCGTGCAATCAATCACATGCCCTACTGCCAATGATGAGTATCTCAAATTTCACTTAAGAGAGTGAAAGAGAGAGAGAGAGAGAGAGAGAGAGAAACATAGACATACATAGCACCAATTAGCATCGCATTCTACACCACCACCGGGAAAAGTGAAGATAATGACTCAACTGTTTGTAACTCAAAACCACCAGTAGCGAGTGGTTGCGAGTGCAATCTCATTTACGGCACATCGTTTGTTTGTTCGAAAATCGTAAAAAACACAGTTTTTATGAGCTCTAGTTTGAAGTCTTTCCCCGCTATTACCCAAATACATGGTGTTATCCAACACACTCGTGTGATTTACGACCCAAAATCTTGGTTTATTTCTAAAAAGTTAAATCTTTCTGTTATGATATTCATGAGAAAGGGTAGTATTTAGTATGCTAAACTGTTCAAGTGCGATATGGATTAAAGCAACAAATTAGACGGGTGCACTTTACAGTTACTGCTCTTCCCTCATTTAGGAAGCAATCGTGCGTTATGTTTGTTTGTTGCTTTTTACCCAAAAAGATGTTTCTCGTGAAATCGAGATCACCGAGTGGCTATTTTGGGTGGCACATCTCTTGCCCCAAGGGTGGCTAATAAGCAAAGGCAAAAACCATTTTCAACTGGCTCAATCAAACGGTGCCCCTCACCGTGCAGTACTGATAAATGCATTTAGATGGAAGACAATCTTGCACACGGCACATTGCGAGCTAATAAGCATCCTAATCACCACCACTCTCAGTGCCCGTTGCGCACTGTGGTTTTTTTAATTTTAAATTCTTAAATTGAAATAAAAAATAAAATTAGCATTTTGCCCAGCAGTTAATTGGTTTATCTTGGCAGGCAAGAGTCGGCTGACCTGTCAATTGCCTTTTTCCAACTTGACGTCTGATCGTTTTCGTGGCTGGAGAGTGAAGATGGCGGTGGCGAATGTTTGGGCGGAAATATGGTTCAACTCGGGCAAAAGCACAAGGCAGGAAACTGGATTCATGGAAAAAAATGACAACGAGCTGGTGTGTCTGCTCTCTCTCTCTCTCTCTCTCTCTCTGCCACGTTTTATTCTTTTGCAAAATGTGTGAGCTCATTAGACGCGCAATCGATCTGGCGCGGTGCTATCGATGCCCGAGCCAAGATGATCATCATTAACAGGGGTGGCGTCGAGGCGTCACAACTATATTGAGCGGATTTCCTCAATCGATTTCCTCTTGCCAAATGCAAACGTGTCTCTAGGATGTCTTTTGCAATGGGTTAATTCTTTGTTTCGACGTGTGTGCGCTTATAAATGAATCACGTTTGCACCAGCATACCAACCTCTAAACGGCTAAATGGCTTCCAAAACTTATTTGTTATTATTGTTATTATTATTATTACATTAACTATCAGTGCATTATTAAGTATATAAATAATAAAAAAATTATATTTGTTTAAATTTAAATATTTTTTCTATTGTGTTTTGTTCATTGTATATCAACACTAGCCTTTCGCAAACGCATGAGTGGTGCGCATCAGTGAGTAAATACGCATTGAGACAAATCAACAAAGTGAGAGAGAGAAAGAGAGAGAGAAAGAGAGTAAGAGAGAGAGAGAGAGAGAGAGAGAGAGAGAGAGAGATGAAGACGAGAGTGAAGTGTCTATTGTGTGCGCTTGACCAATGAATTTTGAAATGCTAATTAACAGCTTAGTGGCAAGGTGGCTCATTGTCAGTGTCACTGCGATGGCACGGTGGCAAGGCTAGATCAGTTAGTAGATATGCGATAGTGTGCCGCGCGTCTCATCCATCTCACCATTTTGCTATCGCTACCAAACGGTGAGATGGTGAGATGGTGCAATCAAACAACTACGGTGGTCCACTCTACCACTATCACTTTGTAATTAAGACATCACCGTTTTGGCTATTTATTGAAATAATTTCCAATTTTATTCCAATAATTAACAAACTGTTGCGTGAGAAAAAATGGGGTTTCGGAAAATAGTGTGTTTGCTTTCAAAAAAGCTGATAATAAATTACTAAATTTGTTTAGAAAGTAAAATAAATTACACACAATCTTAATTAAGCTAGTTATTTAGATATTTTTTATTAAGTAAATAAATTAAAACTTTAAGTATATATTTAGAAAATAATTAGAAATGTTTTGAATTATTATTATATATATATTTAAATATTGACTTGCGTTGGGTTTGTTATATGCTTAGACGGATCGAAATCAGCTAAACGACCACCTCGATATCCGGCAGCCTTCTCGGTGAGCGCAAAACTCTCAATCTTTTGATGGTTGCAGCATGACCAATGTCAACGATGAATTTAGTGCGAGCAAGCAGGCAAGCAAGCGAGCGGGCACGCGGGCCAATGGTCACGAGACAATTGCCGGGCAGAGTTTCCGAGCGCGAGCTCGTTAATCGTTCTACAACTCTCTGCCAACTTACTGATAAGACTTTCAGCAGTCCACCAGTGCACTGTTAGGTTGGTACTGAAGAGAGATTTGATGAAAGCAAAAAGCAAAGACAATACGAATGAAAGACCGTGCGCGCCTTGTGCCACGTGTCCCGTCAAACCTCTCTTTCTGGCGGACCGCATATCCTCGCTCTCTTTCTCTCTCTCCAACAGCACAATGTGAGACATGCTGACTGCTCGATTCTGACGTAAACTTACGCTCACTGGCTTCGTGTGATGTCATTTAGCCTTTCTAACCCTAGCACAGACAGCTGCACCAGGCAAACTTTACTCTTCCTCCAATTGTCACAAAACTGGCAACGTCTAGACAACACACACACACTCGCGCAACCCTGGGTCAAAGGTCTGGGAGATTGAGAGAAGAAACTTATCAGGAATCAACAGACACAAGTTGAGCACTTGGATTGCTCACTCGGTTCAAAAAGTTGGTTGGTTGGAGCCACGATAAAATCAGTTTATTGAGGGGGAGACAATCAAGCCAGCTTGTTCGCACCAAGTATGGCAAGTTAAGAGCTGCTTGGCTGTGAAACC
The DNA here is from genome assembly GCA_011762765.2 of Rhinocypha anisoptera. Classification (NCBI taxonomy): domain Eukaryota; kingdom Metazoa; phylum Arthropoda; class Insecta; order Odonata; family Chlorocyphidae; genus Rhinocypha; species Rhinocypha anisoptera. Next base: position 58,568 of record WURS02470225.1, on the reverse strand, counting down.
AAATCAATCGCCGGATCTGGAGTGCGCGGCACCTATCGGACGGATCAGCGGGACCAACTGTTCGGTGTTTGACTTGACCCCACTCTGCACGGTCGGGTGGCTGTGTCTCGACGTCTCGTCTAGCGCGCCGGTAGCCAAAAGTTACGCTTACGCCAACGGACCTTATCGCACCGAGGACACACAAACAAACTCACACTTACCAACACGACAACCCGACGCATCTTATCGCCGATCGACAACAATCTTTTAGCCAGTGAGCACCATCGACGGTGTCACCGGGCCTGCGGCCCAAGTGCTTATCACCTCCCGACACGTACTAGACCAGACCTTGTGGAACCAGTGTACGACACGCTTGCGGACAATTAAGATTAAAATTAAGATACGTTCTTTCCATTGACAAATCATCGCTTTAGCATTTGGCCTAGTTAATGTTGGAAAAAACAGTGCCATAGCGGATGGCTCAATCAACCAAGGTGTTCTGGAACGGTGTGAACGCTTTTGTGCTGAGCAACTAACATGTCGCACCTCTTATCGCGATGCATCTTTTGAGCTGCTTGGTACTGATTTACGATAAACATCTCTTGATAGTGTGCAATGGCGGTACTGGTACTGGTCACCTATTGATCGACCCCCACCCATCAGTAGATTTTCATTTCAACCACTATCACCTTCAAGCACACACGCATACTCACATCAAGCGGTTTAGCTAGACAATTAGCTCGAAATTCAATCGCACCAACTTCACCTCGCTTGGTGATTATCATCAAGTTTTGATCTTTTCCCACCTTTTAATCTCAGGCTAGGTGGATTGAGTTGTATTCAAATTCTGTCTTTCCCGTTTTCTATAGTTAGAATATGCATCCACTAATTAACTTGCATAATATTTCTTGCTAAACCAAGCGTTAAATATTTGCATTGGCCTGTGGTCATATTCAACTTTAGTAAGGTGAACGTTAGGCAGATGTTTAAGTCTATTGTTTGAGGCCAATCGGCGAAACCATCACCAATGTAAACTGACATCGAAAGTTGTCATCTCTCATTACTGCAACTCCACGAGATAGAATCTCTGTGCGTGGTGTGGTCAATGCACCTAAGATGAGGCTTTTCACGCCGATTGAGACCGCTTGATAGTCATGTCGAATGCTAATTGGCGACATGGACGCTGTCGATCAGCTGTCTTGCACCACTGGGCCAACCGAAGGCACCAGCGAGGGCACCACTGGGGTCTGACATTTGTCTCATTAGTGCGACAGAAGTGATCGAGGCCCGATAAGATAGGTGCAGTGGCACATTGGCGAGGCGAGACAGTGCCTATGCCAAAAGCAACAGACAGTTGCGCTGTGGTGGCAAGCTGGCAGACCAACTGTCAACTCGTGTGCCTAATTGTCCTGGTGGGCTTATCACGCCGGCAAATCTGGTGGCTTGCCGCCGCCGGCAGTGTGGGACCTAGCTTGCCGCCAGCACTCTACTACTCACCCAAGAAGTGCACAATGCCGGGTGTGTGTGTGTGTATGATGGTTTGTGTGTGATGGTGCATCTGCTAGCCAAAGCTTCTCCACCGCAATTGTCCGCTGGCGCCAAAGAGAAAGACACTCGTGCCAAGCAGATTTATATCCACCCGCGCACATCTATCATTTCGAGTTGTGCACTCACAAATCACTAATCAACGCACACACGCACTCTCATAATCTATTCCCATGTCAAAGCCCACAACAAACAGTTTTTCCATTTTTGTTATTTTTGGATTAACAAGAGGGGGTTTGGCATAAGAGGCATTTGTCAGCAATTTTAAAATTTTCAATAAAATTACAAAGTTTTGTAAAAAAATGATTGGTAAATTTTTGAGTCCTAGTCTACTTGTGAAAAAATTTCAAAACAATCAGACTTTTTTTATCTCTTGGGCTATACAGTTTATCTAGCGTCATTATTTTTCTTCTTGGCATGCTTATAGATAAGATATTTTTATTTAAATTTAAAAATTTTTAAAATAAATAAACTTAATATATTTAAAAAATTTCGACTTTTGCACTCACAAATCACTAATCAACGCACCCACACTCTCTCATAATCTATTCTCATTTCAAACCCTGCTACAAACATTTTTTCCATTTTTGTTATTTTTGGATTAACAAGATAGGGTTTGGCATTAGTGGCATTTTTTATAAATTTAAAAATTTTAAAAAATATTTAACAAAAATTACTAAGAATTCTGTGTAAAAATTGATTGATATACACTTGAGTCTTAGTCTACTTGTGAAAAAATATTTAGAAACAATCAGACAATTTTTTTATCTCTTGAGCTATACCCCTATGCTTATCTAGCGCCATTATTTTTCTTTTTGGCATGCTTATAGATAAGATATTTTTATTTAAATTTAAAAATTTTTAAAATAAATAAACTGTATATATTTTTTAAAAATGCTAATGAAAATATAAAAGTTAGTGATTGCACGCTTGTCTCTGCGAGGAGTATCGTGATTCTTAATGCAAATAGCTTTGATGAGTGGTTTGGCACTATCTGGTTGAGCAGTGTGTGCATTCACATGGTAATGCTCTTGTCGTTGATGAGCCGCGAAAGTGAGCCGCACTGCACTGACACTGTCCACTGAATATGCAAATATACAATTCTGCTTGCTTTAGCAGCCTCTCAGCTTTATTTACCTCGATGCTTTTTATTGATGCACTTACTTTATTCAATCTAAAGTCTCCGTTGTCTAATCTTATTGTAAAATATTTGTTCAAAATAATCTAATATATACTATACAATCAATTTGCGTTGATGTTTAATATTTTGTTAAGGTTTTTATATATATCGTTTTATAATTTGTTTACTTCCTAATGTTGCGTAAATTAGTCAGTGTAGATGTGTATGTGTAAGTGAAAGTTTGGTTTAGTATGAAATTTCCTAACCCACCCAAAGTGAGCATCCAAGCTGAAAGATGACTGATTGCGACTGTTGTGTCTGTAAATAAATATTGAGAATTCTGTGAGTAACAACAACGTGAATGATCACTTGTGTCAGCAGAGAAGGCCGTCACACGGTGTCTGCATGCCAGCAAAATTCATTTGCGGAAAAAAGTGATGTCAGTAAAGTGATGCGCTTGTATGCGCTTTTTTTCTTGTGTGGTTATATGTTTAGTTAAACTACTTCTATCGCAATCACTTTTGAGAAAAAAATATTTTACAATTTCTATTTTCAGTTCAAAGAATAGTCTTAGAATTATTCAAAGTGTCAGCGCAAAGTTGGATCCAAATTGGCAAATGCCAAGAATCCGTTATCTAAGGTCAAGCATATCGCCAAACACTCTCTTTTGACAATCTTGGCCAAATTTGGCGGCACACAATGCCCGGTGCTGTACTAAGCGATGTAATCTGGTGATCTGACTAAGCGGTGATAAACGCCGATTACCGTGGCGGCATGTCAGCCAGAGGCGCGAAAACAGCTACTACATTTCGTTGGTTTCACTTTACACACACACTCTGTGCGATACAAATCAAGCTTGAGAGCTCGGGTGTTGTGGGAGAAAGTGAGACATCAGAGCCGATCAACGCTTATCGCATCACACTAACACACACACTCATACTAGTGTGAGTGTGAAGTTGTGAAGTATACGCTCGGTTTGTCATAACCACAGAAGCTTTCACTATCACAAGCAAAGCAGACGAGCAGACATCGACGTTGCCCGTGTTGGGTTAAGCCTAATCAGCCTGGTCGATCTGGGTCTTTCACTTCAAAGTTAATTCGAGCCACTCTTGGCGCTTTGTTCGAACCCGAATGCCTCGGTACACGTGAGCAGGCTTCACTGTTAACCCCTCCTGATAGAAAGGAAAGCTATTTTTGGGTGATGCCGCGAATTCTGGTGGAATAATTCAAGTTAAATAGATGTTATTAAATAGTTTGGACAGTGACCAGAAATGGCACTGCTATCGGAGTGTCTCACTGCACTGCAATGATTTCCTTCACCCTCACCATTCTCGGAATATAAAATTTACTGAGTTAGCATTTCAATTGTGGGTAACAAACTCTAGTTACGTACACACACGCTGAATGTGCTTTGCTATTTCAAAGTGCATCATTTTTTCACCATTTTGGCAAATCATTTTTCATTGTCACAAGCGTCATTGCAGTGAAAAAAACGTTATATACTCTGTGCTTTGTTGCTCTTGCAGTTGAAATGTTTAATTTAAAACGTTATTTGAAAAGTCAGAAATGGCAGTGTGGGTGTGAGTGAACTGGTGTGTTGTTGTAGTTGTGGTGATGGTCAATTGCGTTTGTGCACCAGTGGAGCTGAGAAATTGCCTCTATAACCGAGAGTTCGGGGTTCCGATAGTCCAAAGTGCCCGGTCAATTGCTTGAGAGTATATCTTGGGCGTCTATGATTTGGCTATTGCACTATATATATACCCCCATCCAAGTAGCGTGCTAATGTAATCTATTATTAATAATGACGCCTCAACTTTTTATTTATACTTAGAAGTGGTCATTTTTCACTGCCAACTTGACTCACGCATTCTCTCGCTTTTTTCTCTCATGAACAAACGTTGCTGACACTGAATTTAATTGTGTGCTGGTGTGAGAGAAAGAGAGAGAGAGAGAGAGAGAGAGAGAGAGAGAAAGAGAAAGAGACGCAGGGCCGAGATTCGCGTTCGCTCGCTGATTTAGTTTGGGTAATTTGGGAAACGTTCCATTAATGTCGTTGTTTCTTGGCGTTGTCCGGTGACGCCGAGACCAGATCGCTGGTCCAACCGACTAGTGGAAAAAAAGCAAGTGTGGCAAGAGTGACATTAGCTGGCCAACGGAGAGGAAGCCATTTGGTAGGACCGTGGTGCTGGGCAGCCTCCACACACACTTCCTATAATCTATTTTGCAGCTCCCCGCTCTGGGTACTGTGGTACTGCTTACAACAGAGCATTACCGTTGTGTAATGCCCAAGCTCACCCCCTCTTGCCATCGTTGTCCTGGGCGCATCTCGCCCAGAGATGATGATGATGATTGCTCAAATTGTCTGGGCGCAACACACACACACACCCCAGAAGAAAGAGAGAGAATAAGAGAGAGAGAGAGAGAGAGAGAGAGAGTATGTGTGTGTGTGTGTGAAAGAGAGAAAGAGAAACCAAAGCATCCCATCTTGGACTGCGAGATGAGATGCTTTGCTTGCTTGCTAGTCGATGACATAAATCACATTCTGATTCTACGCCATTCTACAGCTATTTTCCTTTGCTACCATTGCGAGCCCCTTGGCGTTGGTACCATCGTTTTATAGTGAGTGTGTCTATGTGTGTGTGTTACTAAATGAACCACCCAACAAAGCGGTACTAGAAGTCAGAGAGGACAATGATCGTCATCATCATCATCATCATCATCAGCACAGGCCTAGGAAAAAGATGATCATTGCGAGCCATTAACACTACGCTTCATTGACGCCTACTTTGCGCTCCGACTATTACACCGCACACACACACAGACACAGACACTTTACGCACATTTAGCTTTAGACATTTTTTATTTTAATTGCATTTTGATTTTGCTCATTAAACCACCAATTGCCAATTACTTATATCATAACAAAGCACATTAAAGCAATAAATTTATACCGTACGACTACGCTTGCAATAGTTTAGATTTGTACAAATTATTTTTTTATAAAATTCATTTTTAAAAATTATAATAAAACTAGAATTAGAAATTGATTGTTCCATCTAAAATGGCATCAAGGCTACCAAGGCAAACAAAAGCTTTGAATCTCTCTCTGCAAGTTCAACCCGGGGTTAACGACTAATTACTTGACATCCATTGTTTTCTACTGAATTGTTTTGGTTTCAAGCAAAAAAGAACCAAAATTGATAACAATATATAACAAAAATGTCACCGGAAGAGAGCATGTTGTACGTGCATTGGCAAATACAACACACACGTATATAAACACACACAACACGCCCATGGTTTATATTGTGAAGTTTCACTAAATCGATTGGTGGCAAGCTGGGTCGGCTAGTTGGCTCGATTTCCGTTTTGGTTGGCCTGTGTTTTGTTTGGGTATAAAGAGAGAGAGAGAGAGAAAGAGAGAAAAAATGAGAAATCGGTCTGCCCGCTGTCAAGATCCATCACCAGTGAAGCAGCGAGCTTTTCACATTCGAGAATCGACACCAAACGGAAACATATCTTAGGCGTGAGACGCACCAGATAAGAGCACCCACCACGAACAACTTGCCACCTTTCCACATACATCTTCACTTCAATTTAATATTATTTCAAGCTATTTCTAATGTGTATTTTACACCGTTCTATCAAATGTGAACTTTTTTAACAATCGGTAATGCCATTTAGTACTTTTTTCTCAAGCAAATAAAATGTGTGTAATAAAAATTCTGCAATTCTGGAAATTTAGGATATATTTTAAATAATACATAAAAATATAAATGCAAAGTTATATTTTAATAATAATAGTAATGCAAAAAAAGTTTGAAAATCAAATCTATTATTAATATATTTGTTATTGAAATTATTAAGTTAAGTATTACATATGAGTGTGATTTAATCTGAAATTTAACTTTGAATTTTTAAAATTAAAATATTCATAATATATAACTATTAAGACTTGGTATATTTCCCCATACATCTTCACTTTAATTTATTATTATTTCAACAATTTTTAATGTGTATTTGTAATGTGTACACCGTTCTATCAAATGTGAACCTTTTTTAACAATCGGTAATGCCATTTGGTAGGTTTTTTTCAAGCAAATAAAATGTGTAATAAAAATTCTACAATCCTTAAAAATTAGGATATTTTAAATAATACATAAAAATCAAAAATTTTTCACTAAGCTTTAGCCACATACAAATATATATTTAGAGTTATATTTCAATAAAAGTGATGTAAAAATTTTTAAAAATCAAACCTGTCATTAATAAAGAGTGATAAAGAAAACTACGTTTTTAGCCTAAATTTTGGTAAGAAGAATTCTCTAATATTCTTTATGTCATTCGAAAGTTTAGAATGTGATAAATCGAATATGAAAATTTGAATTTTACCAAATATTTCTATCTGTCCCGAATTCAATTCTAAAGTTTTGGTTTTTACCAAAACAATAGTAGAAAAAACTAATTTATTAAATAATAATACAACTAATTAGTTTTTTTGGCAAATCTCCATTACTATAACGTAATTACTATACGTATCACATATAAGTGAGATTTAATCTGGAATTAAAATCTGAATTTTTTAAAATTTAAATTTCCTAAAATTTAACCTACTACTAAGACTTTGTAAGTTAAATCAACGCGTAATGTTATTTTAGCACTCAAGTAAGCCAAGTGTGTGTGTGTTGATGTTAAAGGTTTGTGTGAAAAATAGTTGTAAAGTAAATGTTTCTCGTCACCCAGAAGGGGGAAAGAAAGAAAAGAGGGGGAAATGTGCAGTGGACCATGGCAAATGAAAGCAGAAAGAGTTTTCATGGTATTTTGGGCGCTCTCTTTTGGTGTCTTGAATACATGCTTTACTGTTATGTATATATTTAGAAAATATATATACTTATTTAAATATAAATTTTAACTTTGTGTTTTTTGGAGTGGTAAAAGGCAACTTCTTTCTTGGCATAAGATGACACTTTATGAAAACATGGCAATGACGCCAAAACATTGTTTCTCTCTCTCTCTCTCTCTCTCTCTCTCTTTCTCTCTCACATTTACTCTTTACATATTCATGTTTTTAAATTTTTATAAATTTATTAAATATATACTTGAACTAATTTTTTAAATTAAATTTTTAAATAAAATATATTTATGAAAATTTAAAATATGGATTGTAATATTTCACACTCACTTGATTTATCTTTTTCAAACTTTAACTTGTTTTGGTGGAATGCTTTGCTTAACATAGAGTGCACCCAAACCGATAGGACCTAGGTCTCTAATGGACTATCGCTCACAATCGGTTGGGATCGGTGTGAACACTGGCCCTTATCGGTCCCTAGACACTATGCGGATCGTTTACCACCGATACCAAATTGTTATTTGATGTTTGATGTTTTTTATATACTATTTTTAAAACTCAAATTGATTTTACACTTTAAAAAATTCTATTGTATATTTAATAGTCAGAGATATATTCTACTTATGATAATAAATATTCTACTGATAATAAGAACTTTTGCTTATATTGATATTTGGTTCCAAGGTAAGATTTTCTAATTATATTGGAATTGTAAAAAAAATTATTTAAAATATTTACATTATAAATAATTTCTTATTTTAAAATTTAATAATTCTTATTATATTATTCAATTAAAAAATAATTTTATTTGTTAAAGATTTGTATCTTGCCAGAGATAAATGATTAAATAGTGTTAGTAAATGAAACGTCAAGTTAGCATCATCTTGGTTAGACCACCCTAATAGAAGTCACTTTGCACTTGACCTGTCACTATCAATCGATATTTTTTTCAATATTAAATTGTGTTTTTCGTTTGATTTGGCAATAGACTTGAAAAACTACAACAACAACGATGCAACGTCATTTATAACCTAAAAAACCTATCGACTTAGGCTAAAAGTTAATCGTGAACCGTTGATATATAAATAAATAAATAAATCGAAAAGAAATTGTTCGATTTGTTGTCGCTGTTGTTGTTGTTGTTGTTGTGCTTGTTGTCTAGTTGGAATTCAATTACACTTCAAATCAATCTTGCCGTGCCGTTGACACGAAAACCGATTGGAAAAAGCTTGAGCCAACCACGCTTCGTTTCTCTAGATTTGGCCAAAAACTTCACTGTGTCTAGTTAACCATTCTTCGCATGTACGGCTTTCTGAATCTCTCTTTCTCTTTCACTTTCTCTCTCCTCACTGACAGCACGGTGACAGTTGTCGAATACCTTTTTTCCATTCTGTTTCCATCTGACATCTACACTGTTTTTTCTTCTTTTTCTTCTTCTTTTGACATTTGTTTTGCAACAACTAAATACTGTTTGGTAATGAATTAAATATTTTATTTGTATTTTATCTTACACATTTGATTTATATATGTATAATTTATAATATAAATTTTTTATTTAATAAAAATAAAATACAAATAATTATAAATCATATATTTTAGCCTAAAATTTAGGCTTGATTGCATATAATATAAAAAATAATATTTGTAAAACATTAAAAAAAATTATATTTTTACTTTAATAATATTAAAACATTGGTAAACTGGTTTAACAAATTTTAAATTTTAAAAAAATAAATCTCATAGGTTATAGTGCTTTACTGCTAAAGAAGTAAATAGTAAAATAAACTTATTTTTCATTAGAAAAACTGAATAGCTTAAATTGTATATTAAAAATATGTATTCGTCTTTGTTTAAATTTTTAAAAAATGTTTATGTTACTGATTTAAATTAATTAAAATTTTAATATTACGTTAAATAGGAATTGCAGAGAAAAACCAACTAACTAGGAAGTTTTTTGGTTAAAAATCACTATCAAATTAAGGTTTTTCAGAAAACATTTTTTTAAGGTTGTTTCATTTTTGCAATTTCTATTGGCATAAAACCTAAATAACCTAAACAAATAATAAACAAAAATATAACCAACCAAAGAAGAAAGAATAATTTTTAAAAATAGCATTGAAAAATGTTTTACATTTTGGCCACTGCATGGCGCACCAAGTATTGCCAAGGCGCCATTGCCTTTGAGTGAATTAGTGTATGTGAGTGAGTGAGTTAGTGTGTGTGAGTGAGTATGTGAGTGAGTGAACGGATGGATGGGCACGCGCCGCGCACGATGCCGAGTGACGCCGTGTGGTGAGTGTGTGGAAGCAACACACACACACACACACTCTCTTTCCCAACCCGCCCGCACACTTCTCTACTCCGCCCGCATGGTTCACTCGCCCGCCTCCACACACTGAGCCGAGTACGCGCCGAGTGACGCCCAGTCGGGCGGATTCTTTCTCATCACCGGGATGCTACTCTCAAAGCCAATGGAGAGAGAGAGAGAGAGAGAGAGAGAACCAGAGAATGAATGAATGAGAAAACCAGAGAATAGAAGATAAAGCGGGAGAAAACCAGAAAGAAAGAGAAAAAACAAGATATATGGAAGATAGAAAAAATAAAAGAAAGAAGAAGAAAGTACCAGTATGAGAGATAGAGAGAGAGAGAGAGAGAGAGAGAAAAGGAGAGAGAGAGGGCACCATTGTATTCTACTACAGATTCTACCACACCAGGAACCTTACTTTTACCGCTAACCACTACAACTCTACGATGGCTCCACTTGGTACGCTCTGTTCCACCATAAGTCTCTTTCTCTCTTTTCCTCTCTCTCCTTAGTAAGTGCTTCTTAGTTGCTACCCCCTTAACGCACGATGTTGCCCGATTGTAGTTGATTCGAATCTTGGAGCTCAGAGTCTTTTCTTTCTCTCCCTCTCTCTCTCTCTCTCTCTCTCTCTTTCTTGTATACCACTCTAAGTAAACTCGGACCATTCTCTATCGACTTAGACTTGACTTTGATTGAACCAAGATTCTGACTGGAGAGTTGGAGAGGAGAGTGAGAGAGAGAGAGAAAGAAAGAGGGGGCAGCAGCATTGTTTAGTGGTGGTGGTAGTTACGAAGGCGCGTTCACTCGACGCCTTACCCGCGCCCACCAAGTTACTTTCTCAGACTCACTCACACACACAAAGAGGAGCGTGCCAAAAGAGAAAGGGAGAGAGAATGTGAGAGAGGGATGAAATGAGAAAGAGTAAGTTGGAGAGAGAGAGAGAGAGAGAGAGGAAGCAATGTGGCGGAGTGTGAGCCAACCACGGAGCAGAGTTGGAGATCTCTCATCTTTTACCAGCTAGCTGGCATCACCGCAGAGTCAGTCGTCCGAAGTCAGCCAGACCGAGTCGGTATCGCGTGTTCACATCTCTTGACTCGCACATCCTTCTCCCTTCTACACTCAACCATCTGCATCATCATCATCATCTTGTTCTTGACTTAGGGCGCGCGTCGAGCACACTTCTCGGCGTCTTTCCCCCCTCAACCGATTCCTATCACCGACAGAGACACAAACTGCATCCACTTCTTAAACATTTCCCATCTCTCTCCCTCTCTTACTCACTCTCTTTAATGTGTCACCAAAGTTCATCGCTGCCTTTCATCAATCGAGGTATATATCCGCTAATCTCGCCGACAAATCACCAATGAGTTGACACACTGCTCGAGTAATATATATTTGATAGTTGTTAATAATCTTATCACTTGACATCTTGTGATCGTTATCAATCTCAAATTTAATGAACTACTAGTTTAGTTTATTTACTCTCTTACTGATTATGGGGTGATGGTGAGGGATTTAATTTTATTGTTATTTTGATTTATATCCAAAAAAGGATTAACACATACTATTAGCACTGTTAACTTTTTTTATCGAATTTCATATTAATTTATTATTATTTTAAAATTTATTTATAATTTCAAAAATATTAATTTAGACATTTATTCAAAAAATTTCAACACCCATAAATGATAATATTAATCGATGTCGAGAATATTTTTAGGGTTTTAATCTAAACGTAAGAGAATGCGAAAGTCTGATTTATATAAAAAAAGATTAACACTTACAATATATACTGTCTTATTAGCATTGTTATTTTTTATTAAATTTAATAAATTTATTATTATTTTAAAATTTCAAAAAATATAATATCCAAAAATATTAATTTAGACATAAATCAAAAAATTTCAACACCCATAAATAATGATATTAATCGATGTCGAGCACATATTTTGGGTGTTTTAATCTAAACGTGAGAGAATGTGAAAGTTGATTGATTAAAAGTATGCTTTGATTAGCACACACTGCGCACAAATCTTGCTGGGAGGTTGTCAATATTGATTAGACACCGTAACATCATATTTCGCTTCTCTCTTTTCCCCCTCTCTCTTGGTCAATCTCCTCAAATTGCACCGTAGCGCTGAATTGAACAAGCACAAGTCAATAGCAAGAAAAAGAAAAAATCCACGTTTTAGCGTGTTAATTACCCGCTCCCGTGGTGAGACACATCAGGTGATGCCATGTGAAGATCAGCTTGATTGATCTGTCCAAATGCACAGTTTAACACTCGATACGTCCACACCATTACTATCTCTTTCTCCTCTCTTCATCTTTGGCTTCTACTCGACTATCATCCAACTCTTACTAACTCGACTAATGTGGTCCCCAAATTTTTGTTGATATATAAACTCATCATCAGCATCAGCATCACGTGAACCTGTTTTTATTCTTTATTTTCCGTCTGACACTTTAAGATTATATTATCCAATTAAGTTTGAGTTTTTGGTGTTTGCATTTCTCCAATTTCATCACGCTTCTAGTAAGATCTTTGAATTTTTGAAGTATATTTTGAACCCACACTGGTAAGTTTTTTATAATAAAAAACTAACGCGCTTGCTGTTTGCATATAATCCTCGCATATATTTAAATAGTGATAGTTATCTCAATGCTGATGGTTGGATAATTTGCGCGCAATAAGTACACAAAAAATTAAAATTGAAACTCAATTATTAATTAATACATAAATTTTCAATAATACTATAGGAAAATTTGCGAAGTTAGGTTTAAATGTGCATTAATATACATAAAAATTCAATATGCATAAATACTATTTCTATTTTTTTTGACAAATTTAAATTTCTAAATTTATTTAAAATATTATAAATAATCAAACTTGTTAAAAAAATTAAATTAAATCTCAAAGTGCCCATCACAAAAATTTGTCCAATGTATATTTATATAAAATGAATGATTATTACAAGTGATACAGCAATGGTAATTTCCTTGGGAAACATTTTTTTTGGATAAAAGGGTTTTAATTACCATCTATGCAAGAGTGGGAGATAAATACATTAAAAAATCATTTACTTGTTTACTTAAAGAAAGTATATATATATCTATCTATCTATCTATCTATACAATTTTTGGTCAAGTTGTGTCAGCGGGGATTGAGTTGTGTGAGTGATTTATTAACTTGCCATCACATAGACTAGTTTACGACGACTTATGTGAGTGTGTGTCGCAAAGAAATGCACGGGCAGAGTTAGGAGAGGGATAAGGAGAGAGATAAAGGGAGAGAGAGAAAGAGAGTGAGTGAGTGAGTGAAAGAGAGGGAGAGAGAGAGAGAGAGAGAGAGGTGTCCGCACTGACCCAATGGACCAGAAAAGGAAATTGCGGACGAACAAGAAAAACAGCTATTTTTGTGTGTGAGTGAGTAAGTGAATGTCGCTTCGGTCTCAAGCAACTTTGGACGCTCGAGTTTGGCAATCGGCGCCACCGTGGGACCACTTGGCATCTCTCTCTCTCTCTCCCTTACTCTCTCCTTTCTCTCTTTTTCTTTTTTCTCTATCTCCCTCCTCTCTCTCTCTCACTCTTTTATTTTCTCTCTCCCTCTTTTTTTCTCTCTTATTCTCTATCTCTCCTATTCTTTCTCTCTCTCTCTCTTTCTTAATCCTTCTCCCAATTCTTGTTACTTTTTTACTCTTTTTTTCAAACTCGCATTAAAACATTTTTAATCTTTATTAATTTTATTTTGTTAATTTTTCTAAATATTTTTCTGTAATATTTTTAATTTCAAAATTTTCTAGTTTTTATCCTCTAAAATTCCCTTTTATTAAATTACATTTAATTAAATTTTTATATAATATATAAATTATTTCAGCTTTACTCTAATCTCATTTAAATTTCCATTTAATTTAACTTATTTTTAAATTTTCTACCTTGCTAAGTTTATTTCTTTGACTCTCGTTCTCTCGTTTCTCTCTTTACTTTTCTCTATCACTCTTTCTTGTTTTATCTTTCTCTCTCTCTCTTTATCTACAAATCCCAAACTCACCGCTTTTCAGCTCGGCGAATGTTAATCTTGATTAATTGAATCGTCGTCGTCCAAAATGCAATGACACAATCGCGCTTCTTGGGGTCAACTTGTTGTCAGGTCACATTTCCAGCTTGACACCAGTGGCACCAAAGGTTACGTAACGGTGACCATTGATAAACTTGTGTGAGAAAACCCATTTCATCTCTCTCTCTCTCTCTCTCTCTCTCTCTCTCTCTCTCTCTCTAATCTGCGTATTAAAGCATCAATAAAAAAATTTAATTTCTTAATTAGACTCTCACTGATAGATTAGGGTAAACCCAAAGAGAGAGAGAGAGAGAGAGAGAGAGGAAAAGTCGGTTTTTGCTTTTTCAAAGTGTGTATCAACTTAGATTGTGCATCGATAACAATCTAACACTTGTCTTAAAAAGTAACAATCTCAATTAGCACATACACACACATTGTCAGTGGTTGTGGTGTAATTGAATTGCTTAATTGATATATATTTATATTTTTGTTGTTTTCGTTCAAGTATTTCAAGTTTTTTGCTGTTGGTGTTGTTTTTATTGCTGCTTTTATCTAAAAAAGTGATTTAATCTATCAGTCATATTTCATGGCAACACATTAGTGCCTACATGCGCTCGGGTAAATGTATTTAAGGTGGGAAATTTTATATAGTTATGATTTATGGCATTATCAGACTTTCATGATGGTTAATTAAGAAATGGCGTGAATTCCACCCCTTTTTGGGAAGAGATAATTCAAATGAATAGAGGGTCAATAGTAAATGCATTAAATGTGACGTATTAGAAATGGGTGGTGAAGCAATATCGCACATCATTTTACTCTTTTTTCCTTTTTGTGCTTTTATTTCTATTTTCTCCTTTCTTTACTTACTCACCATACGTTCGTATCGCTCGGTTGAACATTTATTTTAGGATTACACACACACGCTACGAGAAATACGCTCGCACAACTGGCACCCCAACAAAAACAAAAATATTCTGATTTCTAAGTCAAGTTGTGGAAAAAATTAAAAATCACTTTGAGCCTTACTAGGACGACTCGAGTGTGTTTCACTGGAAGCTTGCGTCCGAAGCTTATCTTATCTTGCTGGCTCTCTCCATCTTCATTTCCATCTCTCTCTCCTTTCTCTTTTTCTCTCTCTCCTTTCTGTCCTATCGGTGTGATACGCTTTCTTAATGGAAACCCGCGATGGTGATGCGTTTTTATGCGGTGACGCGTTGGCTCGTTTGTGTGCCATTTAGCATGGCAAGTGGCACTCGGCCATACCTTTGGATAGTGAGTCGCCAAGTTGCAATTGCAAGTTAGTTAGTTTTAGTTAGTTAGTTAGTCTGATCCGAGAGTGACTGTCGCGGTGTGTGTTTTATCGCGGCCTGATGCGAGCAAGCTTTGGGGGAAAGACACATTAATAAAACGAATCGAATCGCGCTCGCGCCAGACGAGTTTCGCACCAAAAAACTGCACTCCTGCCGATCTGATGTGTGTGTGTGTGTTGAATATATGTTGCAGTGTCCAATCGCTCTTCTTGCCCTCCGGCAGATTGATGTCCACTTCTGGCAACGATGCGACCTGTCGCCCGATCGGGCGCACTCCCAAATTCAGATCGACACACTGAGCCAGAGAGAGAGAGAAACACCACACTGGCAGGCATTTTCATGTCACGGTACCCACAGAGATTGCACAGGCATCAATTGCGCAATCCCCACTTTTTTGCAAGCAATTTACAAGTTAAGTGACATAGCTAAACAAGCCATTAATCGACCCAACATTCCAACAGGGGGTGACTCCAAATCATGGAAAATTTTAATCATGCACATTTGACACACTTGGTACAAGTGTAATCAATATTTCCAACGATTCACCACGAGTTACTTACCGTATATATATATGTCTGTACCAGTTCTTAAAAAGCCTTCGGCATTTTAATGTGAAGTGTCATTTATAAATTTATAAAAATAATAAAGTAGTATTATGTGATATTAGAAAATGTCATTATTTGAATTATGGTTAATTCCATTGAAAGCCTCTCTATCTTTTTTATTTTTTCTTTTTTAATTCCCCTCTCCCCTTTTCTTCGGCGACACGCGCATATCGTTTTGCGGCTGCTAAATTATTCATTAATCTGAGCGTACATTTAATTCACACGTGCCGCGGCACACTGGCAGCCACTTGTATGAACTTGTACAGATTGCAATGCTCCAGTGAGACGTACACTGAGCTGTTCAGTATGAAATACGCATTCGCATACGTATCTAAAGCTGCTGGCACAGATGTGCTTTCACTGGCAGGTTTTGGTGCGAAGTGTAAATCGTTATATGCAGTTCAGATCGATTGTACGGTAGCGGATCCTCGTTCCGTGCTCCAGTAGCGTGTTCACTGATTCCTTACACCAGTGGCACTTGAATTATTTGTTCACCCATCTCCAATACGGGTGGTGATGCTTGATAATGGCAGCTGGTTTCGTTTAGTTTCTCGAAGCGGCAACGTGCGCCGACTTCAAGGTGAAGTCCGGTGCCATCATCGCGTCAGTGAATGAGCCCGGTGTGGCGCGCCATCCATCACTGGCACTTGCCGCGCCAAATGCACCCATCGTTCGGACGCCATCAACCATCCAACCAACCAACGAACGAAACGAAAGAGCGAGCTGTTTAATTCAATTTGTTCACCACTAGTGGCCAAGGCAAACCGGGAGGGTGATACAATTTGCCCCGAAAGTCACGCGTCGCCCTATCCAAACCCCTTTTTTGCCTGCGGGTCTAAGTCACTCACAGTATCTTCTTTTCTTTCTTCACCTTTTATTTCTTAATATATATACATTTTTTCAAAACTTTTATCCCTCAATTCTTATTCTATGACAGCTAAATTCTTTTTAACAAAACACAGTCAATTGTTGATTTTCCAACTCTTCCCTACCCTATCATAATGTGCAACAAATTGTTCGAAATGCAAATTTCCAATCTGATGGCGATGACAAAATTAGGGTATGATAAGCAGTTGTATCTCACATCAACACTATCAAAGCAAAATTAAAATTCAATCTCTGTAAAATATCTTAATTATATTCACCTGTAACTGTGCATGTGTGTGTGTATGTGCATGTGCTTTGGTTTGATCGATAGATGCCTGCGTATGTCAAGCAAGCATCATTATGGTAATGCCCACAAGGCGATTAATCATGAAGTTATAGAGCGATTGATCGATTAGCTTGCGTTAAACATCGAGTGGAGACAATCAGTCGAAAGGTGATGGATCGCACATGGGTTTTTGCTTAATTGACCGGCGCCTAGAGCGATGCGCACGCGCCACGCTTAAACAAACACCGTAATCGGAGACTTTGCTCTCGTTCAACTGTTGCAACTTTTTTGTGACCTCCGGTGCCGTACGAGAACGATAATCACATAGGGTAGGCTATTTTGAGATGTTGAGCACAATGTTCTGAGCGACGCATGTTACTTTACAAACTTATACTCTTCTGCCTATCAAACACCGAGCTTCAAGTGAAAAATTGCTCTTTCTCTTCTTTCAACTACACGCTTTTCAATCGTTGGCTTCTGTTTGACACGATAATGTTTGCACAGTCAAATTCTTTTACGGTACGCTAATATCTAATTGGTACCGTGCGTCATCAAGTAGCCAAATCTGATTAATTGGTTCAACCAAAAAAGACTCAATTCTCGTGTCAACTTGGATTAACTTGGCTTGAAACATCCCAGGCTGACATCTTAATCGGCAATTAAATGGATATATTGACTTTAAGTTTTTTTTGAATTTTAAAAATAAGAAAAAACTTGTGTTATATAAAAAATTAAATACATGTCAGTGTGTGAGTGAGAATAATTCGTGATCACTTCAAGTGCTTTTCAGTGCAAAGGTGGAGAGTAGTGGAGTGCCATGTTTGGCGGCATAACAAATAGCCTCAGTCACTTGGTGAGCCGATTAGCTGGCTCAGCTAGGGTGCTGGTTTCATCACTGCTAGCAATCAAACTAATTGAAACCGATTAATAACCGGCGGCGAGCGAACTCACTCGTTTCACCTCACACGGGCTTCACTTGGAGTTGCATTAGCATCGGTGCAAACTAATGTACACTGTGGAAGGTGTGTTGGAGCCAGTGGCAACACCACTTGGTGTGAGATAATCTCACCACAGTCCAACTTTAGCAATGGCACTACTCGATTCTCGTCGTTGACGGTGATTGATAGCTCTGCTCGATACCACCAGACTCGAGTCTCTCGGATAAATCCTTCATTTTTGCTAGCATCAAACAAACAAACAACAACAACAAGCAATTTGGAGATTTGTTACATTAGCAGAGCTTATAATCACCGTGTCAGGCATACACAGAAACACTGAAAGATTTGTAAACTTTAGTGATCGACAAACTGGTGCAGGCAAACTTGTTATAAAAAAGCGTTAATTAAAAATGATCAATATCTTATGCAGGTATCTCGTGTCTGACTGTGGTTTTTTACTTGAGTATTTTGTCAAGTTGTCAAACATATATTATTTTTTGTTTAGCAATAAAACTATCCTTAAGTTCATCATTTGGGCAAATTGTAAACAGTAGTAGTATACCGTAAATTTTTTCTTATATACTTTGTCGCCATAAATTGATTCCTACCATTGGCAACTGTCTAAATATGTGATTTTCCAATTTTGTTATTTAATGTTACCAAATACTCTTTGCTTCGTATGTCATTAATCAGGAAGGCTTGGGTATAACAAGATGCGCTTGCTCTCCTTTTTTTCTCCTACCAAATCGAATGATTTAATTGACTTTGTTATTTATGGTCATTGCGGTGACCTGGTGATTGGGAAGTGTCAGTGCACAAATTTCCAATTTAACTTGGTTTGCAACCCAGTCTGACAGTCTTATAAAATTAGACAAGTGGTACAAATTGAAATAAATATTATAAATTTTTTATTTTGTTTGATTATAATCTAATTATGATTCTAATCTGGTAAAATAAGTTTGTAATCACCAATTGTAGGGCTTGAAAATGCCTTTCAAATGTGAGTTTATATATAACAATCTGATAACTGAGTGATGAGAAATTGGGCAAAAATTGGTTTATCAGATAATGTTCCATATCTCAAAAAGTAGAGATGACAGTCTGGATAATCAATTATTGTTCTTTAGAGTTTATTTAATTATATTATCACTATGGGAACAAATGGAGAGCAAATTCTGCAAAAATGAAATAGTGATATAACATAATCGAGAGTTAGACAATTGATAGTATGAATTGTGAACTACCAAACCAAAGAAGTATAATTTTTTTAAATTTTATGTTCAAGTTTGCCGCTGATACGTTGCTAAGATAATTGGTTGATCTCACTTGTGGATCTTATCAGCACAAGACATCTCACATAGGGCGCAAGCGGGTTGCAATATGCGCATTGTTGTCCCAGAGAAAAGGCGATTTCTTTTGTGGTCATTTGTGGTAATTAATTTAAATATACCTCGCTTTGCAGCTTGGAAAGTTTATGAACAGACTATGAGCAATGTGTGACATTAACTTTGGTTGGCTGATAAGAGGGAGATATAAACGAATTGAAACAATGTGATTCTCTCTCTCTCTCTCTCTCTCTCTCTCTATTTCTTTTTTTCAATCTCACGAGTCTCGTAACTCACAGAGACGGTCGTCGTTGAGAAACGTAAAAAGGTATATAAATTTGGTTTTACAATCGTCAAATGACAGGATGATCATAACTTCGCAACTACCAACGAGTAACTCGTCGCCGTGGTTGCAAAATTCACAAATTTATTTTTTGTTTGTGTACAAACTTCTTCTTCTTTCCTGGAGACCAGTGGAAACAAAGTTGACATTAAATTTGTTTTATATTTAAAATTGTCATTACTTTTCAATCCCACCAAAACAAGAATATACAATTGTCCACTGTTACTATTTTTAAAGTAAACTTTTCTTAAAAGTTAATCAATCAAAATTTTAAATTGGATAATTGCTCATTTGGTTTCAATTACACAATAGAAAAAGAATTAATTAATGTTAAAACTGCAACGTAATTGCTCATTAAATGATTAAATTAGTTTATAAATAACTTCCTTGCATTTTTTGTGGAAAACTAAAATTGGTAAAAATAATAATAAAACCAAACTAAAATAGGATTGTCCCCAGAAAATTTAAGATCACTTCTAATGAAATTTAACATTACTGATCTGCAAGCTTTAAAACTTTTTTGGAGAAAGAGAGAAAAAATGCAAATTTTTGTTGTTTTTCGTAGTACTCCTCTCTAGTGGACGTCCAATTTGGCTCATCGGATTAATCAAAGTTGAGGATCAGAAATAAACAAGGCAATAAATTGTTGCATTCAAAGCAACTTGTAGGGGAAAGAGAAGAGAAGAAAAAGACAAGTAAAATTTAAAATTTTGTCACACCGGGCAGGGAAGGAAAGAGTGGGGAGAGTTGTGGTACACCGTTTGCCCCTGCTGTGCTCAGGTTGCAATTGCACCGTTGCATTTTGCGCTAATCCGACACTCGAGAGTCATCCAGACGACCAGTTAAACGAGAAAGCTTCTTCCAAGAGTCTTGATGGAGATGCCGTAAAAAAGGAAAAACGATGAGGCACATTTCTACGTCTCTCTCTCTCTCTCTCCCTCTCTGCTTCACTTTGCGAAAACATTTCTCCCAAACTCGGTGGCAAACTAGCCCCATCAGCCTGCTGCTGTTGACCAATTCGCTCCTCTTACAAGTGCCTGTTCTATCCTACTATGACAGTTTTATGTTAGTCGGATTGTTGTATTGCCATCAAAAACAACACATTACTTTACTCTTTTTTCTTTTTCCTCTCTTTCCCTCTCTCCTTCTCTCTTTCCTGTGCAAATGCTATGCCAACAACCATTTGGCGATCATCCACCGGAGAGAGGCTAACTTTAAATCGAATTAATTTTCAAAGATACTCTTGGTTCTCTCATGGCTTTAAGGTTGGTTCACTCGGAGGCGGGTGACAATAAAAAAAACGGAGACAGCAACGAAAACAAGGATGAAGGCATTTTGCGATTGGCTGGGGAAAAAGTAACAACTACAAAAAAATCAGACAGCTAGAGTGTAAAGGTGATGGGGCAACCCGGTAAGAGAGGGAAAGAGAGAAAAGGAGAGAGAGAGAAAGAGAGAGAGAGAGAGAAAGTGAGAGATGGAGAGTGAGAGAGAGAGAGAGAGAGAGAGAGAGTTATACCCAAAGTTGTCCGGTTGATGTCCATCCAACATCGGGCAACGCGAGCCAAGTTGCGCGGGTTTGAAACACTGTTTCTCTCTCGCTCTCTCTATAGTTAATGTTTGTTTTATTGTATCTTTCTCTTTCATTTGCTAAACCAGAGAGAGAGAGAGAGAGAGAGAGAGAAGGGAGCCATAGTGGAGTGTCACTGATGGGGACTCATGGGTGACGCAAGTGTGGTCATAGCGTGAGAGTGCTATGTCGCTAGTGCTATGTCCAAACCGTCAGTGTCACCGTGCGGTGGCTCGTAAAACCAGAAGCAAAATATGTTAGTTAGTTTCTTTTTTCTCTCTCTCTTTCTCTCTATCTCCCTCTCTCTGTCCATTGCGTGTTTGGTCGTTTCTCTCTTCTTTGCCCCCTCTTGCGTCGCTTTTCCACCACACAAATCAGACTTGTGAAATAATACGCATGCTTTATGTTGTCCATAACTCATTGGCCATTTGGCTTGAACAAAATTATTTTATTTTATTTATTTTATTGTTTTTATTATATTATATATTCTTTATGTTATTTGTCATTTCTTTGGGTACCATTTTAATATATATATATATATATATTTAATACCAGTATACAATTAAATTACTGAAGTGGTCAATGAACTAAGATGAAAGAGAGAGAGAGAAACCATATTAAACTTGAGTCGCCGGAATAAATTTTAAACTTTGTATAAACATGGCACAGAAGATTTCCGCTATTAAATCTTTATCAGTCGTCTTCTGTTTTCTATTTACAGTGTTTAGACTTGGTGTGCACGTCTGAGTGACATTTATGGATTAGAATGTTTTGCGAGTGGTGTGCGCAGTGTATAGTTACTGTCGCAACTGTCTAGCTCGTAAAATAGCCTTGCACCAAGTGGTGTTTCTCTCTCTCTCTCTCTCTCTGTTACCTGGCAGGTTAGTGGCTAGACACCGAGTGATGGCAACAAAGAAGGGTGCTTGGGTTATGTGTCTACAAACTTGCACAACACACACACACACACACACTTTACCGTCACCCTCTGTCCAACTCGGTAGCTCATTAGGCTCATTGCAACATTGTCGCATGCAGTCGCACTGTCAAAACAAAGCACATTCGTTATTTATGCTTCACTGGTGACGTTTTATACACCCACGTATATATAACCACACATAGACACACACATACGCACACATTGACCATACAAAAAGAAAGTAACAGATTGGGGACCAGTTTTTATTGAAATAAAAATCAACTGTATGGTGGTCCACTAAGTAGGTGATCTAAACGATTATCACTGCTAGCTACTACCACTACTATTGATGCGGCTTTGCTGATGGTCTCGTTAGGAAGTTGAAAGATGGCCAACGCTCACCGGCCCACAGAGTTGCGCTCGCCGAAATGCGTGTAGGTAGCATTGTTGCGATGGTTCAATTAATTCACCATCCACTCACAATCTCTCTCTCTCTCTCTCTCTCTCTCTTTCTCATTCTTTTGATGTGCAACACACCAACGCTACCGCAACTTTTGCACACCTACCCTAAGCAAGCCGAGTTTGATCCCGCAAAGCACATGTGCACCACCAGTCTAGATAAATCCACCTGACAAATTTTGTACACGCTTACAGTGCAATGCAGTGAAAATATTCAAAAATAGCAAAAAAAGTGATTTATTTGGTTAGTTGGAAAATGTGACCAATGTGGTGGTCAGTGTGACTTGGCAAGAGAGAGAGAGAGAGAGAGAGAGAGAGAGAAAGAGAGAAAGAGAGAAACATAGGCACCAGACTGGACACGGGCCAGGCGCCACTAAGCAGTAAAGCTAGAGAGTTAGTGTCTCCCACTCAAATCGCCCCATCACGATGAGAGTGTGTCGCGATTTCGAGCTAGTGCCTCTCTCTCTCACTGTCTTGTCGCGCAGTGTGTTTGAATTTATGAGAAGGCGCGCGCGCAACAAGCTGATTTATGGGGGATGTGCACTCTCTCTCTCCCTCTTTCTCTCTCTCTCGCCACGCGCATTGATTTTATTTTATTTCTACCTGGCCCCACTGTTTTTCGTCAATGGATCTTCACACACACACACAAAGTGCTCAAAAGTAGATATATATGTGTTTTGCCGTAGCCAGTGTAAGCGCGTCATTAAATTAAATTAGAAACATTCGTCTCTGATTTGGATTGCGCGTTGCAATTTTCTGGGTGGCTTGGTGAAGCTTGTGAAAGGACTCGATTACTCGAGACTGGATGGGGGCGGCTGCCCACTGATATTTGACTGACTTGTGGCCCTCGGGCGCGCCCAATCGGTGGGCTACCGAGCTACCCAGTGGCCACCAAGTGCGCACTCGGTGGGTCGGCATCGATCGCTACCGCTCAATTGCTCTCTCGTTAATCATTTGACCAACACCAAAGATGAGTTGTGGCATGATTTGGTGCTGCCACTCACGTCACCCATACTCTAGTTCATTTACCTCACCCATGGCACGCTTCAAAACATACTGCATACTTTCTCCTAAATTGACTGACACGTTTGGTGACAATTTAATTTTGACTGATTTGCATCATTTGATGTATATAATTCCATCTGGTTAGCAATTGTCGGGGGAGATGTCATATTAGATAAACACTTCATTTTGAGATATAATATTTTTTGTCTTGTATTTTTGTAGGGAAATTGTGTGTATATGTGGCTCACCTTGAATGATAAGATCTGGCCAAGTGTCACCGAATTAGACATAGCGATGACACTAGTGCACACAAATGGCAATCAAGCTGTAGTGTAATTAAATTATTAAAACAGAAATGTTTGGTGGAGACTGGTGAGACTCGTCAGTCCTAGACACACTTGATATCCGTTGTGATCCTTATCGCATAAGTTGATTCAATCCATCTTTCTGTGTTATGACCAGTGGCGTGTGACTTGTGCAGAGGGTAACTCTTGTCATTGTTAGTGCTTGCTTTGAAATGTGATTCAAATTGATTTCTCTGCAAAGGTCCAGCTGGGTAGAGAGGCTTTTATGCTAAATCCTATCCTGTGTATAAGTTCCATCACCATAGTGAGACGGCAGTAGATTGAAACTCACATAATCGGCTACTTTGTACTTTCACACATTGTCTTATTTCTCGGGCCATTTATTCAGAGTAGTCATTTGGGCGGCAATGTTTACTTTTGTCGGGGGTAAGCTGTCTTTTGTGTCCGGTCCAAGAAGAGTGCTTGTCTCGCTTTTGTTGTTCACTTTCATGCTATAAACCTTAATCCAGTCTCGCTTGGCAAATGGCAACGGTATCAGTACCAAATGGCCAAGTGACTTTAATCTGGTCCCACCGAAGACAACAACAATCTGCTTTTGGTGCGGCACTCGGCATGTTTTGAGAGTGGGCAATCCCACACACACTTGTATGAGTGGAAACTCGATGGTAAACGGGCCCAATTACAAATGATATCGCATCACTGTTAGTGGTCTGGCAGCGGTAGGCGAGATATAAATCGAGTGCCATTTGTCTCAACCTGTGATGGATGAAACCCCGTCACAGGCTAACTTTTGCTCTACTTTGAACACATTCCGACGCGTTACCTCCAAACGCTTGGTTAGTTTGACCATTGCGTAATAGTTGCGTTTGGTCAGTATGAAGTACTCCAAGTTGCATTATTTGTCGAAACCTTTCAAAGCAATCAAATATAACTAAGATAAACTTGTCATTAAAATGTAACATTATTAAATTAAACTAAAATTAAAGTTTAATAATCTCAAAATTTTTTATCTACATTAATATTAAAATATAAAAATACTATTGTGTTTTGTGTAAACAAAAAGTTAAGGTGGATGGAAAGTAACCATCTAGTGAGGCATGTAAATAGCATCAGTGTGCCATTAATCACTGCACCAGGTAGAATCCACTGGTTGAGAAGCGCGTGCGAGAGGGGTGTTGGAGTGTTAATTAATTTTGGTTGCTCCCGGTGGTGTTGCGGCCAGTGGCGAGCGCCATCGTCGGCGTGGTGTGAGGTCACACAATCGGTCTTGCGCCTAAGTTTTAATTAGAAACAGCAAAAAAAAACACTTAGCCTAGCCTGGTAGTGACCGTGCTGAGTGGAGTATGAAATAAGTCAAAATGAATTGCTACTAGCTCAAGCCATTAAGAAGGCAAAGATGATGAATCTGCATCACCAGGCCTTGACACTGAAGAAAAATGGCTCCCGATTGGTGAAAAACGCTAATTGAATTTTTTTCTTGCATCACCAGCATCCTTACCTAATGAGTAGGTGATGCTTGAAAAGTTGGCATGAGGCAAAGATAGGTCATCTGTTGAGTGTAGTTTTTTAAGATCTCTACAGAGACCGTTGTTGTTTTGTAAATGCGATATTAGTATGGTTCCTTATCGGCTCTGATCAGTAACTCAATCGAGCCTGGTGTGCTACCACTGTGAGGACACCATCCTGCGAGTTGTTAGATAATGATCTACCAGCAAGGCCCTGCCTTTCTGGACCATTAGGTCTAATGAAGCGAAGGTCCTAGGCCACCCCTCAAAGTGACTTTGTGTGCGCACTTTATGTGACACACGGTGCAACCTCCCAGTGCGTATGAGTAGTGCCAGTGTGCAAGTTTGGCAAACCTCACCACTCGCTCCTCGCTCGAGTTGCTCACTTGGTGCATGCACCACTCTACCGCACGCGCCTCAGTTGCACTCGAGCACTTGGCCAGTTCGCATCACACATCACGGGCAATTTTCCCCGTTCGACTTGATCAGTCTGTCTCGTGACCAGTGTCACCATGTGTTTGTGTGTCACAAGCCACTTGCCTTATCACTAGTGCTTAACATCCTCTTACCTTGAGTCACCAGATTATTATCAATATATTATCTTGACAGTGTTGTCTATTCTTCTAGTCCATGTTTTGTTATCTTTGTTTATTTTTGATCAAGTAGATTTGCTTTAATATATATCTTGTGATCCACCATCAGCATTTATATGCAATTAGTGAATGATTTTTATTTTGATTGCGCCAACAATTTAATAGACAAGTTGAATTAACTATTATTTATAAATATATTTTTTGAGTTCCGACAACGCGTCTATTTGATTTGACAATTTTCATCTTACCATCTACTTGGTTCTACTACTCGCGTTCCCCCCAGCAGATCGCATGACCAGCAGGAACAGCTCGGTGAGCCCGGGCATTCTGCCGCCGTCGAGGACACCATCAGTAGCACCCGCTTTTCCGCAACACCAGTTGTCGCCCAGTTCGGCTACATCATCACAATCCTACTCTTGGCTTGATTGCTCTCAAAAGGCGTTTGCTCAGTACCGCTCGCAAGCGAACCATTACAACCAAGGCTCATTTTCAAGTCCAACTTCGTTCCCGCTCCCACCGACACCACCAAAGGAGAAAACACCAGATCTGTTGCCATCCTTTGGTTCGTTATCTCCCGAAGTTTGCTCCCCTTCGAGCAGTGACCGTTTGCGCAGCCCTTCAATGATGGACTTAGTTCCCGGGGCCGAGTCATCCAGTGCTGCTGCAGCAGCAGCACTGGCGGCTGCGGCTGCCGCTGCAGGAATCGATATGAAGCAAAGTTCTTATTACATGTCCTCGCACAACGCGCACCACCAGCAGCAACACCCACAGCAAGGAATGCACGGCCAACAGGCAGGTCACCCGTCGCACCAATTGCACCAACAACAGCAGCATGCCAGTGCTTCACACCACCAGCAGCAACAGAATTCGCAGGGATCGCACCACCTGAGTCACCACCACCATCACGCCCACCACCACCCACACCATCACATGCTGAGCAGTCTCAGCTCGGCAGCTCTTAGCAACGCTGCGGCAGCGGCTGCTGCTTCGCAAGGTTTGGTCGGATGTTCCTCATCAAAGCCCCGCGAAGGTACTGGTTCTGAGCTAGGCCCTAGTAGTACTCCCAACAGTAGTCGCAGTAGCACCAGTAGCAGTAGCTCAAGCACCGGTGGTACAGGAAACAGCTCGACAAGCAATAACAGCTCGAACAGTGTAGGTGGTGGCACTACCTCAAATCCGTTCTTGACGGGTACAACGAGCAGTACCTCGCTCAGTCCTTACTACTCTCCATACGGGCAAGCGATGGGTCACCATGGCTCGCCAGATATGCTGGCATTGCACCCAACGCATGGCCACCCAGTTCACGGTCTTCCACCGCAAGGTGGTCACAGTTCGGCACCCCACCACCACCCGTACCACCCTTACGGAACGGGCGCCAGTCCAAGTCCGTATGCTCCATTCGCAAGTCACCATCCACACAGCAACTCGAATGCCTCGAGTCCGATGACCAGCAAAACTTCGTGTTTGGGTGGTGCAAGTCTAGCCGCAGCTGCCGCCGCTCTAAGTCCTGTCACTGCCAACGGTGCAGGGAAGTCTGCCAATCGCAACAAGGGTCGTTCTAATGCCGGTAAAGGTTAACAGTCACATTATGTTTATTTCTCTTCTATTTTTTCATTTATTTCTTTATGCATGCTAATTCTAAGTTCAATTTGCTTTGGAATTTTTTTAGTTTTATAATTAAAATTTTGCGTTGCTTTAGAATTATTATTTAATTTTTAACTTTAAGTTGCTTAATATTATGTTAACTAATTTTTCCTGAGTTGTGACTGACAACCGCCAGCAATACTCACCGTTGCCAACTCGCAGTACCTCATTCAAGCAGCCATTTAAATCTAACTCACTAACTTTGGCTTTTCTTTAACCTAATCTTTTCTTTCCTACCTGTTACCTATTCCAACTCGAGACTATAGCTTAAGCTTAACATACGCAAATTCTATTTGTCTCGTTTCTCACAGAAGGCCGTGAGTGCGTCAATTGTGGTGCTACCTCAACCCCGCTCTGGCGCCGTGATGGCACTGGCCACTACTTGTGCAACGCCTGTGGATTGTATCACAAAATGAATGGACAGAATCGGCCATTGATCAAGCCAAAGCGTCGACTTGTAAGTGTAATGAATTTTTTTACATTTTCTATTCCCTTCTAACCCAATGCATGCTGCACTATGTTCCACTGTGCGCACCTTGGTATTGAAATTTGATACAGATTTGGGGGGAAGTGAACCCAAATAACTTATCAGATAAGAAATATACCGCAATTAAGAAAGAGAGAGAGAGAGAGAGAGAGAGAAAGAGTGTGTGTGCGTGTAGAAACTTGACCGAATCAGGTATATTTAATTGAGTTTTAGAATTATAAATTAGATTTTAAAACAAGATCAAAAGTAATAATGTATATATGCATACACAAAGATTATAAGCGTTTAGAAAAATTATAAGGTACACTGTTAAAAATACTGTCTGGTAATAACCCAACATTAAACACGTTTCTGGTTATAACTCGACAAAACTTTCAATTTAAAACAGTAAATTTATAAGCAGACATTTTGGAAAATCATTGTTTATAAGCTGAATTTTTAAAAATTGTAGAATTTTAAGCCAACTTTTATTAAATTATCACCTAAAAACTAGTATTTTTAAAATAGTAAGGTTATAACCAGAAACGTGCTCAAAGTCAGGTTATCACAAAACAGTATTTTTAACAATGTAGACTAATTTGATTTAATGAGAGTGCCAAGTTACGAGAAATGATGAGGGTGTCATGAGAACGCCATCTGGTGGCGATGTGCAACATAGGTTAAGTAGATAGTGTGGATGTGTGGTGGCATCTGTAATTGGAGGGACGCGGCACGCACCCACCACCAGCGCAACCCGGCGATTAACGCAGTGGCACCGTTGAGAGTGGTGGCCAGTCGGGCACGGCTTACTCCGCCTTGCCAATTGACTTTGCCCCGATCGGTCCGATCACGCCGTGCTGGCGGCATGTCTTGTTCCGGGTCTCGTTGCGCACCGAGTGCCTCTCAAGTTGACACCTTGATGCATAACTAAGAGCCCTCTCATCGACATCTAGTTAGCGCTCGACAATCACTGATTTGTCCTCAGCCTTCACCCGACATTACACATCACACATCACCACCACGCGCTTTGCCAACCCTAATCACAGAGCACTATTCAATGCGCCAAGGTATCTCTTCGTACCAGAGATCCTGCTATTCACTTATTGTCGCTTTTTCCACTGTTCTACACTTGAATCCGCATCCGCGACTAGACACGAGTGTAAATGGCATTTTGCCTACCAATGGCATTGAACTAGCACGTCTTGCAAATGATAGCTGCTAAGGTGAAATAAACTCATGCAAATCAAAGGTGATGATTCGATCGAACAAAGCAATGACACAGAAACCATTTCTCTCAATTAGGTAGTAAATGTACATGGAGTAGCCACTGCGGGTTAGCCTAGTTATGCCAAAACTATTTTTGTTTGAGTACTACAATTATTAGTAGTCGATTAATCATTGTAGCTGTCATATTTCAATTAAACGAGTTGTGATTTGCACAACACATTTGTTCACTTGGTTTACTGAAATTCGCTAAAACGATTGCACAGCATGAGAGATACTAGCACTTTTCTATCATTAATATTAGTTCAAGAAGTGAGAAAACAAACTATTTTCATTACTGCCCGTAGACCATTCAAATGCATTCAAACAAACCAAGATTAAATCAGTGATCTATTATCAGCATTTAAGTTGATCTCTTTTCTCAACACGACAATTGTTGAGCTTGATCACACATTCCATGTTTTGAAAAAAATTTTATTTAATTTTCCAATGCTTATCAACAACACTTTTCTTCCATTTTATGATTATTTTACGATTCACCCCGTGCTATAAATATGAAATATTAGATGCATAGGAAACAAAAGTTGAAACCCTTAATTTGAAGAAGAATAAATTCAAAGCTATTGTTCAAGTGATATCACAATGGTGTGATTGGGGCACATCTCGGTAGGGCCGCACAAAGGTGCTCGCGAGTGAGCGCTCTTGTTAGCGCGTGCACCTTTCCAAGGTATCATCACGGGGCCTCGGGCACTGCTATTATCACTTGTTAACGAGACAAACAAATTGTTTGATTGTGCCGGACCCATTGTGGCGGTGGTGGCGTAGCGCGCTAGCCGCGATCAACGAGCCCGATACGGCAGAGAGGGCTGCTAATGGAATTGGTGCCCAATCAGTGCCAGATGCGGCAACTATTCCATTTAGATGAACCGAAGCCAATGGCTTATCGGACAGTCCAAATCTGCAAAGCGGTGGTTGTGCGCCGTGAGCCGGCCAAAGCTGACAGTGTCGGCTTTGAGATTGTGATCGCACCAAGCGGTGATATGCAGAGCACACTAGCTTTCTCTCCCTCTCTCTCTCTCTCTCTTTTATTCTCTGAACTAGGTGCTCATTTGGCGTCGTTGCTACGCTAGGTGCTAACTGGCGCTTGTTATCACTCTCTAATTGGCCCGAGATGAATGGTTTGTGCACACTGATAAGAGTGCAAGGTGAGAGATGCGAGATGGAGATATGGTCTCAGTTGGTCGATTGATTTCTACTGGCCGAGGGTCACCAACTATCCGCTATGAGTGATGTGCCACTGCTCAACTGATACCAATCTGGCCTCTCGCTTTTCTTTATTTCTTTTCTCAAACCGTCCCTGCCCAGCACACTTAGTGCGCCTTACATGAGCCGACTACTGCCCGCAATCGTGATTGTTTCCGATGACAAATTGTCTTGCAATGCATAACTGGCTTAATTTTTATAGCCTTTTTACTGTTTTTTATTTTAAACTTTTATTTTTAGTCGTCTAGATATTTTGATGTCAATGATGATGATATTATACTATTGAAAATTAAAGGTAGATATAAATTTTATGTATTGACAATGTCGGACAGTACACAAAACTTAGCAATTGGAAAACGAAAACTCACGCAACGCATTACCTGTCGATGCGATCCAATTCAGCCGAAAATTGATGATTAAAACGAGATGCGCGCCGTCAGTTCTTGTGGCTAATTAATCAATAGTTCGATCCTTGACTGAACAAACAGAGTGCACCAGTGAGTGTGTGTGTATGTGTTGTGACTAAGCCAGACATTGCCGCCTGAAAGACCTCCTGCTTGACTCGATCTAATTAGGCAAATGCATGAAATTGTGCGAGTTCGTGGAGAGGGTAGACATAGCATGAACAAAAACTGGATCGAACAGTTGCTCGCGTTTTTTACTCTCACGCGAAAGTGAAAGGTCATTGCGGTCGCCATTAATAATGCGCTTTTTAGAGAGCATTGAAAGTCAGTCATCGTGTCTCATCATTCATCACATTGTTCACACACATAGAGTGTTTGTGTTCGAGAGGTAAGGTGGCTTCAATTTGTCCGTGGTTGGGTCGAGTCCTGTGTGTCGAGCCAATAGTGTCCTCTTGTTGGCTTGTGTCGTGCCGCTGCTTAGTGTGTACTTTTGTGAACGCCCAGTTGTGCCGAGGGTCTGGTGTGTGGTGACGATCACTTCATGGTGTGATGATGGTCCTGACACGGAGCGCGTGACTCGCCCCGACCACCACCACATCACTTCACTACTACACCACCGACACTAGCCATGGCACTACTGCCACTATCGCTCTCTAATTGGCTTGAGATGATGAGCCACGCCATGGCACCACACGAGCCACCGACCGACCCACCGATTGGCAGCACCACTTGTCAGACTGTCATTGGTCTGGTGTCACTTTTGCCACTATTACCAACACACACACACACGCACACACACTAACCGCGAATCACACCCCGTAAGCACGACTCACCATTTTGCGGGTTCATACCTGGCTATCAATCGCATACCGAGTTGGATTAGGCTAATCTTGGAAATCTTTTCTTAAAACACTATTTATAAATTTTATTTCTTATCTGTTTATACAGTTTACTCCAATTGCTCTTACACAAAGACAAAATTAGTTGACAGTTAAACAAGGCCGTGCAGAAAAGCCTGCTAACATTTAAATATATTTGAAGAAAGGTTAAACAATGTTTTTCAATAATTTAAAAATAAACACTATATAGATAATAATAATATTAAAATGTGAATTTGAATTGGTAAATACTGGATAATTGAGAATAGCAATTTTGGTCAATGAGTTTGATTGAGGTTTTGTAAAATTTATGCAAAATAGACACTAATTACTTGATCAATTGGTTTAAGTAGGAGTCCGTACAGGAATCAATCCACGAATACAAACATGTTGTTGAAAGTTACAATTAGCACAGTGGTAACACGCATATTAGTATATATCGATGTAAATCCATCTCCGGTGGTGGTCAGGTCAGCTTGTAGGTCAAAGGTGATTGTGTGTATTTGTGTATGTGTGAGAGAGAGAGAGAAGTGAGCACGAGGCGCTTGTTGCAAGTGCGTTGTGGTCAATCAGAGGTGGACGTTGTGGCAAGCGCATCATCACCTTGCCGATTAGCATCTGATTTGCATAGGGGGCACAAATGAAGGGGCGCGTTGGACAGTGCCGGTGGCACCACCTCACTGTGTGGCTCTAGACACAATGGGCAAGCGTACTAATAGAGACACTGAATGGTCGGTTTAGTCGGTGGCGATTAGCTCGCGCTGGGCCCACTGGTCGTCATCGTCCCGAGCAGCCTCGCTAATCACAGGTCATCGAGCGCGCGCGCCCGCACTCGATTGCACCGCCACGTCTAGCCCACTTCCTAATGATGGCTTTGTTTCAAGTGTTGCTATGATTGTCGCGGCTATGATCTATCGATCAATCATGCAGCCAAATTCGGATCGATGCACCTCTCAGCACCGAACCCGAATGAATTAATTCATTGAGAGAGCTGGGACTGTGCCAGTGAGTGCCTGGCCACAACCTAGCCGATTAGTGGCCAACTTTCACGACCACTGCTCGCCGTGATTGCGGTTCTCCTAATTGGAGCTGACCCCTCTTGGTCGAGCCAGACCACACGGATTTACCACTCACTCTCCCTCCCCCATCCACAAAGCCTTTATCGGAATTTGGTCTAATAAGTACTGTGTTTGCGTTAATCTACATATTTTTCACAATTTTATGGTGCAATTTCAAATTTACCACTGTAAGCAAACATGTTTTTTTCCTATTCAAGTTTCCCCGTTCAACTTGTGTGGTAGCGTTGTGAATGGATCAAACCGGAACAGAGTATATAACTAGTTTAATTTGAACTAACCGCGCGTGCTCGCTAATGATGCCAATTGTTTTTGCGCGCTCAACTACACCGTATCACTTTCAAATTGCTCCATTGTTGTTTGAACAGTAAACCAAATCGAGTTGAGTGGCAACAAGCATCCACAATTGGAGATGATGATTGGTGAAGTTAGCCAGGTAATTGAGTTTAATCCCAAGCATCGCTCACCACCGCGTTCGTATATTTGTGGCTTTATTAGATTTATAAATGTTGACTCTAATTGACTTGAGTATTGTATGTCACACAAAAATATATATTTTTAACAATAGTTAATATGTAAAGGCTATAAAACACGATAATGGTGATTTGTGGGGTTATAAAAATATTAGCCATGTTTCTTTTTTTGTGCGTGATTTAGTAAAATTGTTACACGGTCTCTAGTCACGCCTATTAGGTGCACTCTTGTTTGCTCACCCGATAACACTAAGTAGTACGGCGGTTTGAGCAATTGGAGTAGTTCAATCGGTTGATCCACAAGCGCACGGCGGCAATCTCTGCCATGAGGTGCATCTCTCTCTCTCTCTCTCTCTCTCTCTTTTCTCAATGGTAGTACATGGTGGTATTCTTCCACTCACTCGGTGTGTTGTTGTTATTCTAATTTCGCTCCCTAATTAACTTGCTGCTGTGGTGTGTGTGTGCTGATAAGTCGTGCCAGTCGGTGTGGCGGAATGGTTAGCCCATCCCAGCCAATATCCTTTTGTGATGGCTCGCAAAGCTTTGCCACTACGAGACACGATGATGAATGAGGATGATGCTCGGGCTAGCACGCCGATGGCACCAGTCAAGCTCGCGCTCCACCAATCGATGCCCCATCACCACCGGGATCATTGACGATCTGATCCGGCCACTCAACTTGCTCTTAGTCGTGCAATTACCTGTTAATTTTCGCCTCATTACTTGCACTTGGGTCACCAGTATCTAGTATTCCCATACTGTTCACAGTTGCATTACACGTTACCTTACTTTAATTTTTAAAATTAATATTAAAAATTTTATTTTGTATTTTTTAATTAAATTTATATTTTTAAGAATTTATAAATTTTAAGAATCAATTTATACTGGATATATTGATCAACTTCAAAGGTGGTGATAGCAATCAAACAATTCTAAATTTCATGACTAACTTTTAATTGGGAATCCCTCTCGTGTTGAATCCGAATGTTGTGCTCAATTTCTTTGATTTCATTGGCCCTTGAGCGGTGGTCATTTGTCATGTTGGTGGCCCGAGTGGTGAGTGATGTTTGGTGAGTGTGTGCAACACTAAGACCATAGCAGCGACGGGTGTTGGTAGTGCCAAAGCACGCTCTCTCTCTCTCTCTCTCTTTCTCTTTCTCACTCTCACGAACCGCTCGTGCATCGAAGATGCATTGAGGAGACGGGCTGCCAGTAAGGTGTAGTAATTAGCTAATCTGCTGTCGAGGTGCTGAGCCTTAGTGGCGGATCGTGGCCACTCTAGGTGCTTGCTAACAAGCTACCACTCGCTAGGTCGATCAACAAACTCACTGCTGACCTCAGCTATTATTAATGATAACCTCCAACGACCTCTCTCTCTCTCTCTCTCTCTCTCTCTCTCTCTCTCTCTCTTTCTCTCTTTCTCGCAAGTTTTACTTCATTCATCAGCACTGCCATTCCAAACAATTTACAAATAAAAAGCATAACAATCGATTTTCTCAATCAACTTATATATAGTAGATTGAGTTATTTGAGACAGTGATTACTACGATTATTTCTCTCGGGGTTTTTAGGTGAAGTGATGTTGACAACGGGCTGTCACTAATGACTCAATCCGGAGAACAATTATCCAATCTTCGAGCAAGCGTAGCAAAGCGTGCAACCCTATAGTGGGTGATGATACCTGCCGAGAGAGACTAATGAGCTCGGCACTGTAGACAGTGGCGTTTGTTTGCGTATCACTCGACCGTGTTTGCCCGTGGCAGGCATGATTTGCATGTTTGTGCGCTCACAAGATTAGTTCACAACAGTCCACCTTTATTTCTCCCGCTTCTCATGCCAATGATGATGATGATGATGGCGTCTGCGGCAGTGGCGCGATGCCAACCCTAGCCGCTCGACCTATAGTGTGTGCTCACCTTGCCGCGTCGGCTTTCCTCATCTCGATTGTCTACTCTTATCTAACTCTATAATCTAGCTTTTGGGAAATTTTCTGGAGTGACTGGAAAATTAATTGAATTGACTGAATTAATTAGAGCCAAAGACTGGAAGTGATGAATATACACAAACACATAGTGCATGAATGCTCGTGAGTGCAGAAGCCTCAAATAAGTCGAACAACGAACCAAGAAGTGCTTAATCGCTTTGTTCTAGCGGTGCAAACTCTTGATTGCACTAGCCGAATTCATTACATCGACACGAGAGGGTAATCTAGCTCGATGACCGACACTACCTTGCACCAGTAGTGATATGAAATTCATTACTTTACACAGATTAATAAATGCTAGGAAAGTTGACCGGTGATTTGTACCGACTGACACTGGTCGGCTTGATTCGAGTCAGTTAATACTTTGCTCCTACGACATGCACTAATTCAATGTAGTGCAGTGTCGCGCAATTTTTCTCCCACAATGTCAACTATGGGCCTAACTGTAACTAAAAACAGTTTGAGTGTGTGGTTCAAGTCAATTTTGCACTGCCGTGGCGTGCCTTCTGACAAATATGGCCAATTGATCGATGATTGATGGCACGGGCAAAGAGGCGCGCAGTGAGACCACCACCACGCCAGACCCATTGCTAGTGTCAATCACCGCTCAAACACTGGATGTCAAGTGGTGACCCCGAGTGGTTCACTGTGGTCTACTCACTTTCCTGATTGCTACCTGCAGCGAGCTAGGGTGACCCTTTAGACAATTGTACTGCTAATTAGCAAAACAAACTGAGACCATGAGTGGAACGTGCTCCCCCTCTCCCCCTAAATAGCGGACCAAAAGTCCGTTGTTTGATTTAAAATAGAATTTACTAACGTATCACTTTTTTCTTTCTCTTTCTCTCTCTCTCTCTCTCTCTCTCTCTCTCTCTTTCGATGATGCATCATTGTTGATCTGTTTGGCATCCCAAATGGCGCCAATGATCGCGATTGTATCTGGTCTGATTGCCAATCACAAATGCCACCCACTAACAGCAACAATCGGCGGCTCGTCGCGCGGGCACTTCTTGCGCCAACTGTAAGACAACCACGACGACCCTCTGGCGCCGCAACCACAACGGCGAGCCCGTGTGCAACGCCTGTGGACTCTACTACAAATTGCACAACGTAAGTACTGCAATCGCGCTTCATCATCATTGCACTATTTGGGATGGGGGGTGTAGCTACTCTAGTCGCCATAAATCTGGCGCCAGTATCGATTGATTTAGCAATTGAAGCAGACTAAACCAAGCCAAAGTGGCACCAGAACCCGACACTTACACTGACCATATCTTTCTTGTCCATCTTGCCATTGATCTTTGACTTTGCTGACCAGATAAAAACCAATTCCAATAGTGGTTATTTTTCAAATTTTAAATTTTGAATATTGTTGCAAATTTTGCGGCGATTCAACCTAATCAGAACCAAGTAGATTTATCGATCTATCATTATGACAATGAAACAGATTGTGTATGCTTGCCCATTTAGTTATGGCAATCTCATTTGCGTGACCAAACCTACACCCACCTCGACCAGAACTGGTAAACTTTAACACCCAATGTGGATCCACATTAGCCTTAGTGTATTGCATGACAGACAAAATGGGTGCGCTGGCATAAATCATCCACCACAAACGAGCTATAGGATTGATAAAAGTGATTTGATTGTAATCACTGCCCGAAGAAGACAGTGATTGTGACTGTGACGCCCAGAATCAGCCCGCGAGAGGGGGATCTTTTCGATTGACGAGTAACTGACATGGCTGTCTAAGTGCTGATTTGGATCTATATTAGGAAACAGATGATATAGCGATCTCCACAGATCTATAGATCAATTGTAATGCGAATTGAACGGGAGAATCTTTACTAATCGGATCTCAGTCTCGCATGCCAGCCACTGTGATGGTTGGCACTCGTTCAGTTTTGTCTCTCCTATTCAGCGACGCATGGATTTGTAACTTTAACGAATCATCATCGCAATGTCGTGACATTTTTGCCGGCCGGTGCCGTACGCGATTCGTAAAGAGTGAAAGAAGTGCATTGTGTCTAAATTGATTTTGCTAGTTTTTCTCTTGCTCACTTCTTGGTTGTCCTTATTCATGTTTAATTTTAACTGAGCTACTCTCATAATGTTTACAAGCAAAAGAAGAAGAATTGCAAAGCATTAAAGACAATGCGAGCTGGCAAAACAATGGATTGATCTAGACTTGGCCGGGTCCCGAGCGACTGCCTGCTAGGCAATGACCGAACTGACTGGGTAGGCGACCGACCGGTGCCAGACGCGAAGTGCGCCACTCGGCTTGGTGTCTAGACGGCCACTGCAGTGTCACTTGCCTGCACTACTGTCAGTACTGGAGGCACTGACAGTGATTTGTCGTACTGGCAACCACACCATCAACACGGTCCGGGCCAATCGACCTACCAAGGTACCTTTCACTAGGCCACTTTTTTCTTCTACTTTAGTTCACTCTTCACTCTACCCTCACACAAGCAATTAGTTAATCTGGCCACTGGCCTTACTGTACCACCACGCGTCCGTCCGTCTCTGCTGTGCCCAGTGTGCTTGTCTTCCAGTTGACTTCAAATTAACTCTTAGATAAGACAAATAGTCAATCTCACCGGCGGGAGGCCATGAATGTCTGGAATGTCTTCTCTCTAGACTAGACAGACGCACCACTAGCTCAATCATTGGTCAACATACGTGTCATCCTAACGGGTTTACAGCCTGTCTCTCCCTTCACCCTCTACATGTTTGACATTTTGAGCAATTTATCTAGAACATGCAAACTGATTACTATCAAACAGATGTTTTCTATATTATTTTTTAATATAAACATATATTTATCAAAAGAAAATTTTAAGAATTAATATTTGGTTTTAAAAAATAAATAAGAGTGAAAATGAACTAGAACAGACGACAAGACGGGATGGAATGGCATCAATGTAGTGTGAAGGACACTTTCTTAGTGAGTGAATTAGATCAAAACCTGAGATTGTGTTGCAGCAATGTAAAGCGCGTTTGTTTGTTTTTCGTGCGGAGCCAACACAAAGAAGGCACATTGGCGTGGAGTCACTAAGTCAAGAGTCGATTGACTTGGTTCGTTGCCCGGGGAAAGTTGGTGGCCTGTGGCATTTGTCTCCTCGCGGATTGCATTGTGTGGCCTGTTTGTCTTCCTAGCGGCACTGCATTGCTCTCCGTTGTCTTCCTATGTCCTACCGAGTCTGCTAGTGCGACCAACGATCCCGTCATTCACCTCGTCTTTCTCTCTCTTTCTGTCTCTCTCTCTCTCTCTCTCTCTTTATTTCCATCTCTCCCCTCTCTGGTTCTTCTCCCTCTGGTGTTCTCTTCAAGTGGCTATTGTGGTGTACGCGTGCTGTCAAAGTGAAGCTCGGGCTCGTGCGCGCGCACGAGATTGGCCCATTAGATAACAATCAGCGAAACTTACCTTTGTTGGAGCAGTCAAGTGGGCAACAACAACAGCAACAGCAGCAGTGGCACAAGCACCGTTGGCCAATTTGCCAAACGGAGACACTGGACTCGATTGTCACCATTATTCTCTCTAATAGACTCACTCCTCATAACAATTAGACTAAAGGCGGCTCAGTGTGTATGTAACCCAAACCTCCATAGTCATCCATCGCACTGCCACTGTCACGGGAACCACTTTTAGGGGGGGATAAAGCACTTTCAATTGTGCAACAATTTAGTTGTCAAGGTTGCCATATGCTCAATCAAGGTCGGTGTTATATTGAATTATTTTGATAGCTTTCTAAAACTTTAATATTTTTGGGTTTAATTAATCAAAGGCAAACAGGACTTCATTTAATAGCAAACTGTGTGTCATGTTAATTTATTATATACTGAAGCAGTACACCAATTTAGCTTATGGAATGGCTTAAACATTGAATTCAAACAATCATTGTTTTGATCAGAATAATCTCTATTGCGCGCAAAGTGGATTATAAAAAGATTAATGAGATCACTTGGTTGTGTCGTACTTGGCCCGTGGAGTAAATCCTCCATCCGAGTCGCCCTCTGACTTGGTGTAATTGGATCCAGTACACGCCTCTTAGCCAAATTGGTGTCTCGTGGCAAGTCCAAACTGCAAGCCCAAGTGCGATTTCCCCTTATTCTCCGGTCCGGGACTCGGTTCGTCACGGGCAATTTACAACTTAGCTTTGCACGCACAACTATCGGGCAAAGGTCAACAGCAAAGGAGCGAACAAGCGTGCCTAATTGGTTGCGTGCATTCATAATCTTTTCCCGTTACTCTACTCTGATTTCAAAGCCAGGAATTTAGAATCGGTGTTTTATTTATTTGTCCAGAAACAATTGGCAATTGGGGGCAGTGTAAATAAACTTTGCATAGTGTTTGAAGACGAGTGTCAAAGGTCGAGAGGTTAGTGTGTAAGTGTGAGAGCGGTGTGAGGTCAGCCCGAGGCAGAAGAGACAGACTCAGACAGTGTCTGTGCGGGTTTCATCTCGCCAGAATGGTGTCTTGTCGGCGCGACGTCGGACAGATTAGAACAAAGAAGGGGGTGAGGGGGTTAAAAAATTTTTGATACTCATTTGAACAGTGTTTTTGGTGACTCAGAATCATCAGATTGAGAGGAGAGGGAAAAGGGGGGTTCATGAAAATTGCCACTTTTAAGTCACATGATGATTCATAGACAATCTCGAAGTGGGAGACGCGCCGCCATTTTGTCGTCGCCAGTCTGGTGCGACTCTGCATGTCCGAGCTTCTGTCGCTCTGTCTCTGATAGCCATTAGACTGGAACACAAAACGGGACTGCCGGCTCACTGTTGTCCGATGGCCCGACGACAGTGCAATGACAGAGACGATTTGCTCTGTTTCTTTCCTTCACTGGCATTCTTGCGCAAACACACAGTGTGTGCTGGGCGCGTGCAAGCAGAGAATTGCCAGTAGCCCACCCACCATCGGCGCCACCACCACTGCTTTCACCGCCGCCATCGTCTCCTCTAATGTGCGATGCGCAGTGCGGTCAATGGTCATTAAGAACTTGAGAATCGGGTGGTATGCAACCATGCATGCCGTGTGCCATCACCCAAACTCGAGCGTTTTTAGGTACAATCATCAAGTTGTTTTCAATCATTAAGTTTTAAGTATCGGGTGTCTAAACGGATTTGGGCTCCATCTACGTGAGGGAACATTTATCGATTGGTGGTAGTGTTACCATTATCACTGTTTCATTAGGTGCACTTGGTGCTTTGTCGGCACATCACAATAGAGTTGACCAAACTTCTAGCATATTGCAC
The DNA here is from genome assembly GCA_011762765.2 of Rhinocypha anisoptera. NCBI lineage: Eukaryota > Metazoa > Arthropoda > Insecta > Odonata > Chlorocyphidae > Rhinocypha > Rhinocypha anisoptera. The sequence continues at coordinate 18,012 of WURS02470225.1, read as the reverse complement.
GATAGCTGACCGGCTTTGGTTAGACCACGAACAGATAAGCAGTACGGGTATTGTCAGTCGAGTCCATGTGTGTGACACTATGATTCACAAATCTAGTGGCATTGAAGCAACACAAGTGCAACTTGTGCGACTGACGCCAACTTGTCGGGACACACCGACGTCGTCGGTTGTCGCTGCATCTGCCCGCACAGCTTACCGTCCACCAGTGGCAGTAGTATTGTGCAATTGTTTGCTTTCCTATCAGTTACTGGTCCCGGTTATATATATATATTTAGCTCCGAACAACTTGCCGAATCAACGGACCCGCAACTTCAGATTGGCAGACTGTGCTTGCTTCACATTGGTGCATTGTATATCGGATTCCCCCTCTTTCTAGCGCGTGGTGATTCTTTCGGCGCCAGCTAATCACGCAGTGTCATCAATGTTGTCAACCATAATTCCGCTTGAAATGTTACTATTTTGGCGCAAAAATTTTTCTCTCATTATCAATTGTTAGTAAATGTGATTAGCAAAACCTTAAAAAAATAATTGAAATTTTGATTAATTAGTTTATTAAATAGCCATTTTTATTTTAAAAAATATGCAGAAATTTAAAAATTGTTTTTTAAATTAAGTGAAAGCTAAAAACAATTTCATGTAGAGAAACTTATTTTTTATTTAAAGAAATGTAAAATCGTGGGATCCAGAAACAAAGTGAGCGACACGTGAGTGGGCTTGTGGCACGCGTGCTTACGTAATCCGACACCAGACCATTGCTCTTCGGTTCATTAAATCAATATTACGCGTCTGACGTCTTGTGGTACTTTATGCAAAAAGATGGAGAGAGAAAAGAAAAAAGTGGGGAAACGAGAGGTTTCGGTTTACAGCAACTTTGGTTTCTGCAATACACCCCACGAGTAATGCAATTTTTCCTACTATTTTGATAACAATCAAAAATACACATATAATAGTCTCCATACCATTTTAGACATTTTTGAAATTTAAATTTTATTTTATATTTACATTTGACATCGTAATGCAAAGTGGTCATAGATCTTGCGCGTAGGCACTAACCTTTGACCTTAAGTGGACTGAACTATGCCGTATTGCGAAAGCTACTTATCATTCTGTACACTCATTCTCCACTACCACTGGCCATATTTAGTTTATCAAAATCAAAATGAAACGCAATGTGTGTGTGAGAGCAAAATTAAACGTGTCTATTTTGGAGAAATTCGAGAAAAATATGTGTCCAGCCCGTCGATCGATCCTGCCGCCCGCTCCCACTGATTTGACATGTTTATTGACCTGCCAAATGAGTTATCGTGTGACTGGGTGTGCTTTGGTCGGTAGCATATACGTACTACTAGGTTCGCAATGTACCGTAGGGATGCTCGTAACTTATGCACAAAGTGTCACACATTCCAACTAGGTGTTTTGTGCGCTACCTACCAGATGTGTCTAGATTTATGGTTATTGCTATTGATATCTTTCTTATTTTATCTCCTACTACTACTTACAACATTGTTGCTGCAACAGATTGCTCGACACTTGTTAGTACTGACGTCCATACTAATTTATCAATATTGCAAAAAATATATAATAAATATAGAAGAAAATGCTTTTGTTTGTGTTGCAATTGCGTTTCTAAGACGGTGATTAGTGAAGGAAAGAGCCATTGGGTGTCTCAAACACTCACAGACCGGCGTCCAAATATATTTAAAATAATTATTTTTTTCCAAATATATCAAAGAAAAAAATATTTTTAAATAAATTTGAAAAATCAATAAAATTTTTAACTTAATTTAAAAATTTTAAAATGTATTTATAAACTAAAAATACTTTTAAAAATAATTTTATCCAAAAATTCAAATGTATTTTAAAAACTTATTTTTTAAAGAATATTGCCTGATAAACATACGAAAGTGGCCTCAGAAAGTTGGTCAAAGACAAACGGTTGTCATTTTGCAACGAAATAGAGTTTCAATTTAATTTTTTTAATAATATAATCTACGCAAAATATACTACTTTTTAATAATTTGATGGTATATTTTATTTTAAAATTACTAGTTTAAATTTTAAGGGACAATTAAAACAAAAGAATGATTAGTTAGTAGATGTGTGGATTATAACCATCACTATCATCATCAGTGTAAGCATAGCAAAAGCACTTGTGAGGCGACATGGCAAAACAATTACCACCGTTTGCACCATTCACACCTCTGGCGGATGATAATGATGCAAACCTGGGTTGATCGAGGCACTTGTCGAGGCCATTGATTGATGATGCCGCCAAGAGCGCGCACACCAAAGTGGCGGTACTGAAAGTTGCCCGACTGATCGGCTCGGGCGAAAGAAACGATCAGGATGTGCCCGACTGGCCGACCGTCTCAATCTACCATTACGGCTGCCAAGGTGCTAAACATCGCCACCAGAGTGGCACTTGCCGAATCACTTTAAAAACCCAGGCTGTTTATTGTCTTATCACGAAAAATCCTAAGTCAACGATCATCACAACAATCAATCGATACATTTGCAAACGGAACAGATAACACATTTTTATTGTAGGTAGCAGGGGATGAGGGGGAAAATACAAAATTCATAAGATTTACTACTAGAGGTGTTAGAGGTAGAAGCACCCATCGGTGGGCATTGTTAGAAAGCCACCTTCTTCAGCTGGCTATTGTTTTCACTTTCTCATTAACACAACTCGAGTTGATTGCAATTATTAATTGCTGCTTACTTGCTGAAGAAACATAAGTGTGTGTGGAGGATGTAATCAAGCAACTCATTGGCCAATTGAGTTAAACCAGGCCCATCGAGTAAGGCTTGTTTCCTAACAAGCATTTACTCTGGTGTAACAACAAAAACAACACTCAACTGGCGGTAAACATGGTGCCAAAAAGAAAAAAAACGAATAATACTAGAGTGTGAGCATCTCGGCTGATCTGTTTGCCCGCCAAGAGATGCTTGATGTCGGATTAGATCATCATCATCACAGAGCGCTTACCGGACAGCAGCTCGTCTTGTCACCTTATCGAGTTGCGATCTAACACATCCAATTAGAACGTCTAACGTAAAGCGGGCTGCCAATCAGATTCTAACGTTCAAGTCGTCTTCTAAACAATCAGAGTCAATTGACTCACCGGTGAACCAACTGACATCTCTCCCGCAAGCCCACAAAATCGACAAGGGCAGCAGTAATCGCGATTGAGAACGATTGTTCTCTCTCTCTCTCTCTCTCTTTTCAATGTTCACTACAATTCGACACCGCAAGCACGCGTACTTGATCTCTCTCCAGGGGTTTGGGCCGTGCTTGGTATTGCATCTTAACCACAGTGGCACTCGTATACACACACACAAACGACTAATTGAATTAAACATAGACACGAGCTAAGGCGGGAATGGGCTAAGTTAAGGCTTTGTGCTGGCACCACTCACAGCTCAAACTCTGTCAGCGTTATCTTCAGGGGCAAAATTGATTCTGTCTTGTCTCTGTCAGGTTATGAAACAAGCCAGAACGGGTTAATCAGTGCCCAGGTCTCTTAAGTGCAAACACTACCATTGAGCGTAGCCACTTTAAGGTGAAGCCAAAATTTTCTAATTCAATTAAAACACAATTCCATTACTATTCTATTTTTTAATAAACTAATTTTTTTAATTTTGAAAAACACTTTCTCCTTATGAGTTTCAATTTGATTAAATTTTAAATATTCACAGCAACGTCTTTGTGGGAAAATCTCTGCCTTTCATACAATATTAACTTACTTTTTGATTTAATTAACTTTTACATGTAAGACAATGTTATCTTTGGCAATTTATTTAATTAACTTTTCAAAGCAATAAGTAGATTCAAAGCGAGTTAGTAGTATATAAAAATATGTTGTTATTAAAATAATTTGAAAATGTGTGTGGTTAATATTGTTGGAACATTTAGACCGCTTCTGGATTATAGGTTTAACTTTGTCGAGCAACACTGATGCAACATGAAATGGTAAAAAGCGAGCCATTGGTGCCCAGTGCCACAGTCCGTCCGTCACTGTCACTCGATGTTACCTTTGACCTCTGACCCTATGACTGCCATTGGTGGCAATTTGCCAGTCACTCGTTTGTCGCTTCGCTGATTTTCCACAGGTTGACTTTGTTGTCTCTAGTTTCTCTTTTCTCTCTCTCTCTCTCTCTCTCTCTCTCTCTCTCTCTCTCTCTCTCTCTCTTATTCTCTTTTGCTCATCTCTCTCTCTTTCTATAGTGTGCACCAGAAGCCGAGTTGGAGCCGGTCTCTGGCTGTCCCGCCTGTCACTTCGAGACAATGCCAATTAAACAAAATTAATGAATTAATTAATCTTTTTCTCCTCTGGTACACACAAAACTAACACGACGCGACAGGCAAACACAGCTTGCAAATAGTACTTGTGGTTGGTCACCTCTGTGGTGGGTGTGGTCGAATCACTTTGGTTGAAATTAAATACAATAAAGAAAAACTCAGTGCTTTTTATAAAAGTTAACCATCGCAGAGCAAAGTGCGATAATATTTGCACAAATAAATAAATAAATACAATTATTAATTGTTATAATTAAATTTAAATAAAAAAGATACGATGCAAATGCGAGCAAAAGCAGATCGAGAGTTGAGCAGTGATAAATGGTGTCCCGACCTCGTCTGCCGCCGGTCATCACGCGGTCATCATCACTTTGAAAGAAGTGCACGCGTTACTCTGTGTGATGCAAAAATTAATTAAACTAATTAAACCGATCTACTGACAGTTTTCGGGCACCGAGAATATAGTGATTGATAACTGGAACGGCGCTTTGACACTTGTGATGAAAACAAATGCCGCCGGGCAACCTACCATTTGCAATCTCTTTTTTGGATTTTCAATTTTGTCGCGTCCTTCCTCCCATATTGTTTACTTTGATGATAATGATGGGAATTAATTATTTGTGAAGTTAAAATATTTTGGTACAGCAACACTGTGACACGGTGATTAATTGGTAGTTAAATGCATCTAACTAATGTTTTGCTTCGTTTCAATTTTGCAGGTCAACCGACCGTTGACGATGAAGAAGGAGGGCATCCAAACGCGAAACCGCAAGCTATCCTCGAAGGGCAAGAAAAAGAAGAGCAGCAACGGTGGTGGTGGATCGAATGGTCTGGGCGGCGCGGGCAACGGGCACGGACATCACGGACACCACGGCAACTCGGGCCTCGGCGGCAATGGCACCTCGAACCTGCTGGCCATGTCTGACTGCATCAAGCCGTTTAACGATCACAACAAGTTTGGCTCATTCGGCCCGGGACAGATCTCGTCGGCAGCGATGAACTCGATGAGCGCGATGAGTGCAGTGAACCACTACATGCACCACGCCGCCGCATCCGCAGCCGCCGCTTCCGCTCCCGGTGCAATGAACAACCCGATGAATATGAACATGAACATGAGCATGAACATGAATATGAATATGAACATGAACATGAACATGCCCATTTCGATGGCGGGTTCACCGTTTATTGGCACCCCGGGTTCGATGTCTCACCACATGGTGAGCCACGGCACCGGACACCACACTTCGGCCAGCCTTTCCGGTCTGGCACTACCTTCCACTGGCTCGATGCTTGGCACCGCTGGCATCAACAGCATGGTTGGCGCCATGGCCTAATCTTCAACGCCTTTCCTTGGCGCACTCTACTTTTTCCTTCATTAACCTCACTTCTCCTTCTTGCGTGTGCTTGTTGATTCTCCTCTCTCTCTCTCTCTCTCTCTCTCTCTCTCTCTCTCTCTCTCTCTCTCTCTCTCTCTCTCTCTCTCTCTCTCTCTCATTCTCTCTCTCTCTCATTCTCTCTCTCATTCTCTCATTTTCTCTCTCTCTCTCTCTCTCTCTTTCTCTCTATTTCTCTATCTTCGATTTGTCTCTCACTTTTGTTTTTATTTTTGCAAACTTTTATGATTTTTCATTTATTCATTCATTGATTCATTCATTTTTTTCTTAATTTGACATTTGATTTCTTATTTTGACTCTTTCTGACTCTTGCATCGCATATCTTAGCGCCATCTGGCGGTTGGCCTACACTGGCCGTCGAGTTTTCTCTCTCTCTCTCTCTCTCTCTCTATCTCTCAGATTTTTATTTGTCTCTCTTCATTCGATTCATAATTTGCATTTTCATTCTTGTCATTATTTAGTGGACCAAAAATCAATTTTATTTTAATCACAGATTTTTTATTTTAACCAAATACGCGCTTTTATCAACTCGTTATATATATGATTGATGTCTCACTACGTCCCAATCATGTTCGAATATTATTATTATTATTATTACTATATTATGTTTTCACAGATGATACGTATACGAATGACTGTACGCTTTTGGCATTTCACCCCAACAAGTACAGTTGCATTTTTCATTTATTTTTAATCTATTATTCTTATATTTTCTTATTTGTTAAACAAAAATTCAGACTATTAGACTGTGTGTTTAGATGCAAATTCAAATTTAGTTAAATTAATATTTGCAGATTTAGCCAGCAAAATTTTCATTTACTACAAACATTTTAGATAACTAGTCAATTCAAACCCGCAAATAAGGCTTGTTTGACTTTTGAAAAAAACATAATTAAACATTAAATTTGCAAATCATCTAATTCTCATCACATAATAAAAAAATTTGGTAGCATTTCTCACACCATGGAAGCCGGATTTCTTCTTACAATTTAGTCCTTATTTATCACAGTACTATGTAAATAGACTCACTTAGTTTCGGAAAACAGAAATATTCTTTACACACAAACACAGAAATATATATATACACTAAATAAAACATTTTAGCCCTAGCCGTTACAGCTCACTCAACTCGTTGTTATACTTTTTATACTTATTTATTTCAATTTTTAATTTCAATTGTTGTTTTATTTTTCAATGTTTTATTTGTTTGTTTTTCTGTACATTACATCAACCCTTTTTTTGCTTTTACCCTTTTATATAGAATTTTATTTTTTTTGTAAATTTAAGAACACCTTTTAGTGACAGTTGATTACGGTTTACCATTGGTGTGAGCAAACACACATCACAATACACAAACATACAGACAAACATCTACTACTATTTTTTGTGTTGTATTCAAAAGCATTTTCATGTTTTCCTAATAATACTCACGTTTCTACTCGATTATATATTCATTATATTTCATAATTATTATCATCTAATCATTATCATTTAATCTTGATCATTGTCATTTTCATTTATTGACTTTTCACATATATACTCTCTATACTCGACCTCAATCCAAATCATATACCAAGTCAAGCCTCAGTTTTTGGGAGGCATCGACCAAGATAACCTATCACTCGCATTTTTACATCACTAGGATGCAATATTTTTTCCGGAATTTTATTAATAATAATTTAATCAATCGAGTTTGTAACAAGAACATGTTCCATTTTGCTTTTTTGCAGGCATTTCTCATTGTATTATCTTTATTATTAATATATAATTAATAAAAAAAGTCTTATAATTTGGTTTTATATTGTAAATTTGGGGATTAAAATATAATTATTTTGTAAATTTAAAAAAATGAAGATTTTGTGATTATGGTTAAGAAAAAATAAAGCGTCAAGTGGCGCCATCTAAAATTTAAAAAGTGAGTTATTACATTATTCACAATATTCAATTTCAACACATCAATGATTTTAATTTGTTAATAATCTTAACACTCTACTAGTATGTTATTATTATTATTATGTATCACAGAAAATACTTATCGGTAGGCTAATGTCATAAAACGTTAACAAAAACAATTGAATTTTTTGTTACTTTTAATTGACTATTCTTATTTTTTCTTAATTTTTTAAACAAAAAATATAGATTATGTTGTAAATAGTTTTTTATTACTTAATAGTTGTGCATCTAATTGTCACATACAGAAATAATTGTGCAACCAAGTTTAATTTTCATTTTCAAAATATAAAGTTGTGAAATATCTTATTATGTCATCAGATGGCGCCGAAAATTGAAATTAGTTTAAATAATTTTTTTAAATTAAACGCAAAACGCTTGTTTTGTAAATAGCACATTTATTTTTGCTCGAAATTTAATGCTACGTTTATTTTCCGCTTTTTGCTACTTCTCATGTTAGTCTTTTAGATTTACAAAATTTACATTATTTTAAAAATGAATCTGTGACCCGAGCCACAACATTATGCGCGTGATCTAATAGGCCTATCATCTTAATAAACCATAGAATATCTGAGTTATATTTTCTAAATCATATGTCGACATCTACTAAAATTTGAAAAATGAAACGAGATACGTTGAATAAGAACAAAACATAAACAAGTTAACAAAGCTATATCTCAAAAATTACATAAATTTAGGAAATTTTAAATTGAAAGTGTGACGCCACCTATATGTATTTAATTTAACTACTTTTAGATAGTGCTAAAATAGTGTTTATAAATCATTAAAATTTGTAAATAAACATTTTAGAACAAACCTAAGTTGACTTGTTAATTATTTTGATTCTAAATTTTCTCTTGTTTGTTCTATTGATTTCCTTGGTTTGTAAATAGTAAAAGGCTGATAACCAGCTTATTTCAATGTTTTAGTTTTAACAAAACAATGTAAAAACAAAATTTTATTGATATACTTGTTAAGTATAAAATGAAAAATAAATGTAAATATAAAATATAAAGATAAAGAAGTGAAATATATTACAAATAACTAATGAATTAAAATAAATTTACAAAATTGTGTAACTTTCATGTAAATTTAGTCAAACTGATCCAGATCCAGTTGGTTTAGTTTGTCCGCGACGATTTCGGTGGTAGCCAGCAGTGATGTCGAGTCAGAACTTGAAACGCCAGGAAATGTGTTAGCTGTGTTCTCTGTCAAGATTTTCAATTGAAGAGCTGTACGAAAAGCGGTACGGATCTTTTCCCAATTTGCAATTGTAACACGGGCAACAATATTGTGCCAGTGTTCGAATGGGTCTCTCACCCAAATTTGGTGCAAATTAGGATTTCCATAACTTGGTTCGTCTTCTTTCTCTTTTTGGTAAATTGTCCCTTCGTAGGGACAAATTACACATTGGTTTGTTTCCGTGGAAAATACAAAAGTTTCGCCAAAAAACTTAAAAAACCCAGTTAATAATTCTTTAACTGTCATTTCTTGGTTTTTGGGGGTAAATTTTTCAGAGATTGGGCCTGACTTTTTGTCAAAGTAATACCGACCGTTCGGTTTTACAACTTTTGTGTACAAAGCTTCGATTGGAGGCAAAATGCCAAGTGTTTGAAAATAATATAGATTTATACAAGTAAAGGCATATTTTGATAAAAGCCAATTTTTATCCAAGTGATGAACTGCGAAAAGTCGTAGCAATATGCACGTAACCCTAAAACGGGGTTCAAAAATGCATAATTCTTGAATAAGTATGGAATTATCCACCCCTTGCTCCTTGAAAACCAGATCTATCTGTACACAACAGAAAAATGTTTTAAAAATTAGTTTTTTCTTGTTTCATTAATGTTAACTTTAAAACTGCATACATAGTACAATTGCAAATTTTTTTACTGTTATGATGAAATTACAATTGTGGCTACGTTTAACACTACTATAATAAAATGATACTACTATTACTAAAAATTACATTGCAAAAATTTAAAAAAATTGAATTCTAAATCAAATTGATAAAGAATTTGAAGATTTATGCACAAAATTCAAACCGAATCGGAATAAAATTCAAATTATAACACAGAAAGTTACATTCGAAATAATTAATGATTCAAATCAACAGTAAAAGTTAGATTCGAATCGGTTCAAAGCATAGAACATAAAAAACCACAAACATATTATTCATTAATAAATAAGTTAATTCAATTTACAACAGTGACAGCGCAAAGCATCGTTTTACTCTTGTAAAAAATCAGTGGTCTACACCGACCTAAACCGCCGACACCTAAACCTAATTTTTTAAAGGAGAATCTTACAACTTAATTTGTTATGAACTAAACAATTAATTAAACAACGAAGTCTAAAACAATTTAAATATTACCCAGATTTAAAGAATGTATAAAATTCAAATTGATTCAAAACATATTTGCACTGTAACAGTTAGACTACTTTTACTGTCCTTAACCAGTTCGATTCTAATTTTTGTAGTTGTGATTCAAATTTTTAACCAATTTTTATCTAACTTTCAATGTTATAATTTGAATTTTATTTCAATCCAATTTGAATTTTGTGCATACTTTTGAATTATGATAACTGGAGTTTGATCTCAGAGGTCTTGCCGCCAATTTTTTACAAAAGTTAAACCGCGTTTTAGCGTTTTAGCCGTCGTAAAAAATAACATTAACATAAACTTTGAACTTAGAACATATAGAACAAACTTTTCATTAATATATTGGAGTGTGAAGAATATAAAAATCATACCTTGATTTCAGGATTTTTGGAACTGATGGGGAGAAGAGAGGTTCGAAAGTCAACTGGGTGCGTCTCGTTATCCTTTTGTATAAATGGATTAAATCCACAGTTTTCATTTTTTAAAATTTTGAAATTTATAGATTTTAAAACATCCTTTTTTTCATTTATAGATGGTTGTGCCCAATCATCAGGTACACAAACTATTTTGACCCAGAGATCAATATCCGACGACTCTTTGAATCCAAGTCCGTTGAAACTTGAACCAAACATGTGAAGCGTGAATGAATAGTACTCGACTTGAAAGTTATTTTGAAATTGGTGGATTAATTTATAAAAACCCTCAATGTCACAAATTCGGAGCAGAATGTTTTTCTTGAGAAAATCCAGCATTTTTTCCGGATCACCCAAGTTTAAAACCTGCTCGAGAACTTGCTCAAATCGATCTTTCATGTCAGGTTGCATCCAATTCTCGTCGTCATAATAATCACCATATAAGTTAACTTCAAAAATAAAAAAAATTTATTATTTTTCCTAATATAATTGCAATTGTTTCTATTTAACTACTTACGAAACATAGGTAAATGCTCTCTTGGTATAGATGGAAATTCTACACGTTTACCAAGATGTAAGATGCTTCCATCATAAACTGTTACATCTTCCCCAGGAGAAATTTCATCTCCTATAACGCCGTTATACTCAATCTATGTAAACAAAGCATGTGACATTTTAAACTTACGACCAAATTTGTATAATTCGTTACCTTAAATTTTCGTCCATGTTTGATATTTGGGAACCAAAAGTCATACTCTTCAAGCAACTTATACAAATTGGATTTTAAAGATATCTTAGGTCTTTCATCAAGACAAGACTCGTCGATAAATTTGTGCTCTTTCGGCTAAATAGTTTTTTAAAATAAAAATAAACATTAATTTATTAATGTTCAAATTTTAAATCACACCATCCCCGCTCACATAGACAAGCACGTTCGCTTCAGGGACAGATGCCAGAGGCACTATTTTGACATATTTGTACTTAGGGACTATTTCAACCATCCTATCTAACTGACACACAGTTTCTTAGTTGATGCGTCACATTTCTTGTGATTCTCAACTAGGTAAGTCTCTTTCTGTATAAAACTCAATCTGATCTGACCTAATAAACTTTTCTTGTCACTCTCAATGAACCATTGACGGCACTACACTTGCAAAATTTAAATTAAAACACGTTTGAAAAAATAAACATGTTTTTAAAAAAATAATTAACTTTTGATTTAAAAAAACAAAGTTAGTATCAAAGTTTTTTTCTTAACTTACATTAGATCCAGGACTGTCAATAACTGTGATTTTACCACTCACAGGTGGTCTCGACTTCCGATCGATAACTTCGGTTTTACCCTTTTTCGTGAGTTCTTGTTTGTTAATATTTCTTTTTTTATTTTTTTATTCATGTTCCATTTATTATTCATTTTGATGAATGTTATTAACTTAAGTATTTTAACGTATAATTATTTTAACAATTTTCAGTTTAAAGTTGCAATGTTCACGTTACTCTAAAAATAATGTTAAAAAGCATTAAACAAAATTAACCATGAAATTCTAATAAAGTAAAACAAACAACTTATGCAAAAATTTCTTTTAAACGGAAATAATTTATAAAACTTGGAGAACATCACATGCTGGCATTGGCACGCAAGATGTGAGGTTGACAAAGAGAAGTGGGAAACTGTCCGCAGTGCTTGCAAGACAAATGATGATCACTAATCAATGAGAAACAAATAGTATCCGGGCTCAGTTTTTTATGAAACAACTAACATCTGGTGACTGTCCTCAATAAACAAATTAGTAAACTAATTGTAAAAATTTGACGAACACGAATTATTATTTGTAAAAATGCATTAAACTTATATGAAAATAATGAAGTCAAAATACGTAGTAATTGTTGTAAAAGAACTTGGATATATATTTATTAAAACAGTTGTTTTTGATTTAATTTAATTTAATTTAATAAAAATTTAATTAAAAATGCAAACAAATATAATTCAAGTAATATGAAGAACATGCCAAATGCAAGAGATGTGAGGCGGACAGACAAAGAGAAATGAGAGACTACAATATTAAGCGGTTTGTGTGTATACTACTAGTAGCTACTAGTAATATATAATAGTATATATAATATATATAATAGTATATTACTAGTATGCCGCTTGTTGCCGTTCTATCTGCCTGGGTGTCGGCAGTGATTAAAAAACGCTTGGTGACTGGCGACTGGCAAGCCGATTGAAGCTTCATACATCCATACATCCGGTGGCCCGAGACACTTTTACTGGCACTCTATGAGAAAGAAAGCAACTCACAAGTGCCCCATTGATGCACTAAGCGACGCTTCTGGCTTCACAGGTAGATCACACGGAGGGAAAGTGAAACCACTGCCGCGTCACAGAGGTGACCTTTTGGTTTGAATTAGTGCTCTCTGCTGCGAGCGTTCGTTTGCTGCTGCCGTCAAGTGAGGGTCTAAGATGAACTAGTTCGGGTGGGGATAGAGTCATGGTTGCCTTAAAGAGTAGGCAACCGACGTTTTTGAGGTAGTTTGGTGACTATCTTCTCTTCTCAATATTTTGACTATTTCGAAACTAATGCAATGCCAAAGCGTATGCATCATAGTTTAATTTAATGCTAACTCTAATGCATTCGAAGGAGCAAATAAGCAAGAAGTTATATTGCAAAAACTATTTTAAGTTTTGAAACAAAACTATGTAGAATAAGAAGAGAGAGAGAGAGAGAAAGAAAGAGAGAGGGAGAAAGAGAAAGAGGAAGTGAGTGTGTGTAAGTGTGCAAAAAAATATAGACTACTTAACTTGGACTTTGGATACCTTGGTTTTATTGAACCAGACATAACTCAAAAACTACTATGAATTTTAAAATTTAAACTTGGTACGCGGAATTCGAAATGTCTTGTTTTTCAACCGGCACTGAAAACCATCTACTTTTTGTTAATAACGGCAACACAGCCGCTGAGGTCAAGTCCAAGTTATCATAAGTCGAAAGGTTATGCAAAAAAATTGAATCGAATTAAAATTCAAATTATAAAACGTTACGTTAAATTTTTATTTTTTTAATTTTTTGTATGGAGATGATTAATATTCAAAATCAAAATATTTAAAATAATTTTGGGGCAAGTGTCAAACCAATTTGAAAATTGATTCAATGTTAAGTTTATGAAGATTTTCATAAATTTCTAATTATTTCAAAAACGCCACGTTAGATGTTGATAAAACTTTTCACAAAAAAAATAAATAGAATATTCTTAATAATATGTATATCATCAAATATTCAAAATAAATCGAGTTCTGGCGCTACGCCCATTTAATGAGTATATTACAAATTGCCTCAAATCTTGATGAAACTTGCCAGACATGTTCAAATTATCACTGAATTTATCCAAAATTATTGGGACATTTAGGTTAGCTTTGGTTTGGATTCTATCCGCATTTGAATATTACCATGTAATCTATATGAGAGTTTAACAGTAAGTTGTACGCATACAGGCAAAACCACCGCCAACTAATAGTCAACTTTTAGTCTAAAATTGATTAATTATGACTCGTCTAACAATAAAACTCATTTTTATAAATCTACTAAATGCAACTTATTTTTTAAATTTAAATAGGTTAAAAAAGCTAAAAATAGTTTTATTGGTACTATAGAGTATTTGCAACTTTTTCAACCTTTGTTCTTTTTCTATCTAACTCAATATATATTTATATGTATAATTTTTTTTATCTAACATATCTTATTTTTATTTAATATTTGTAACCTATGTTTTTTCTATTTGATCACATTTTGTGAAGAAAATGGTTTTTCAAGTTCTTGTTGACTGAAAAAACAATGAAAAAACTAGGAAAAAGACTAAAAGTGAATAAAGAATATAGATGTTAACTTATTAAATGTGATTTATAAACATTTTAATAAGTTTCCCCTTAGTTTAAATTCTTCTGTATTCAAACTTCTTATATGAGTCACAAATAAATTCTAGAGTTTTACAGGTAGCGTAAACTAATTGTAAAAATCTAACAATAAAAAATTGTAAATAAAAAAATTACCTTAAACACACTTGAAATGAGCTGAAGTTGAAATATGTGTGGTAATTGTTGTAATGATGACTTTTTGAATTTTTTATGATTATTAAAACAATTGTAATTAAAGTTGCAATGTTCACGTAACTATTAAAATATAGTAACAATCTGGACATAAAACCAAATTCACAACAACATTGTAATAAGATTAAACAAAACCATGTTAGCAAGAATCAAATTCAAACTGAAATAATTCATGTAACTTAAAGAACGCACATAAGCTGAATGGTACTCTGCGAGGTGTGAGGCAAAGAGAAGGGAAAGATTGTGCTTCAGTGACGAGTGGAGAGTGAAGTCAAAGTGAATGCGAGTCGCCATCGAGTGACGGGCAAGAGACGTGCGTGCTCGCTTTATACCAAAGATTGAAGTAACTGCGCACTGCAGACTTGCAAAGCCTCAATGCCTACTGGTGAGTCGAGTTTGGTGTTCACTTTCACTAGCACTCAAAACGTTCGGACGGGGGGTAAAGTGATTTGTGGGTGGGGGACAGTGCTACACTGTAGATTTGACCTTTACTCATTGGAGATCGAGCACTTGTTGCTTTCCTGTCTGTGGTTTAAGCAAGGACCCTAGCAATTTCCGTCAAAAGCAATTTGCCAGAGAGAGAGAGAGAGAGAGAGAGAGAGAGAGAGAGAGATAGAAGGAGTGCGCCTATGAGGCACTCTCTCATGGTACACAGATGTGGGAAATTGGGATAGAGCAGGGAAGTGATTTATGAAGAGGGTGATGCGTCGGTCTACAGGGTTGACTTACTGTTAGTGATTATAACAGTTGAAACAAAAATTCTATCCTTTGCTGATCGGTGACAAAGAAGATCTGTAACTATCGACTGCCACATGCGAGTTACCCTAGCCACGTTGGGAAATCAAGGTAGAAGGCTGTTTGCTAGAATTGCGAGACGATTGATGGTGAGTTTGAAGAACAATTACACACTGGAGACTAGCGTGGCCCACAGTCACATCAAGCTCACATTACACAACATACATCTGGTGACCTAAATCACTTTTGTTGAGCCACTCACAGTGCGTCTATGCATGCCACGTTATGAGTTTCTGAGGAAGAATGGGGAAAGTGGTTAGTGGGGTTGTGAGCACCACAGAGGCTGGAATTTGTGCTTTCTGCTGCGAGCGCTCTGTTGCCGTCAGGAGTGGGCCTATGATGCCACTCAGCCGACGGTGAACCAGGTCGGGTCAGGATATGGACATGGTTAATTTAAAGAGTAGCCCTCTATGACAACCGACGTTTTTGAGGCTGTTTAGTGGCCGTTGCCCCTTCTCACTAATTTGACTTAAAATATCCCTACCGAAACTAATGCAATGACAAAGTGTATGCATCACAGACTTTTTCGATGAATTTATTAGTTTAACTCTATTAGGAAAATGCACTCAAAGGTAGAAAAAAGCAACAAGTTGTATCTCGAAAACTACTTTGAGTTTAAAAACCAAACTTTGTAAGTAGAGAGTGTGTGTGAGCAAAAAATATAGACAACTTTACTCTGACCATAGAGTACTTTAATGTATTTCATTGAACCAGGCATAACTTGCTGTTTCCGCCATTAGTAGGTCTATCGCTCACAGACAGGCGTCTTAATATATTTAAAAAAAATTATTTTAAAAAATTGAAAAAATGGGATTTTAAAAGGAATTTGATTTTTTGAATCAAATTATTTAAAAATATGTTCAATTTCTAGATACATTTGAAAAACCTTTTTAATTAATTTGAAAATTTTATTGGTTATTAAATTTATTTAAAAATATTTTATAAGTTATAAGTTTTTTACGAAATAGCTAATATCAGTGCTTGCAAAACGCTTGGTGACTGGAGACTAGCAAGCCGTTTGAAGCCTACTTTATACACCATACATCCGGTGTTCCGAGAGACTTTCACTAGTACTCTATGAAAAAAGCAGCTCAACAAGTAGGCCTTTGATGCACTAAGTGACGCTTCTAGCTTCATAGATAGATCGCACGGGGGGAAAGTGAAACCACTGCAGCGTCACAGAGACTTTTGGTGTGAATTCATTCTCTCTGCTGCAAGCGCTCTTTTGCGGCTGCCGTCAAGTGTGGGTCTACGATGAACCAGTTCGGGTGGGGATAGAGTTATGGTTATCTTAAAATGTAGCCGTCTATGGCAACCGACATTTTTGGAGCTGTTTGGTGGCCTTTTCTCACTATTTTGACTAAATTTGTTTTTATCGAAACTAATGCAATGAGAAATTGTTTGCATCGCAGACTTTTTCGTTAAATTGAGTTTTAACTCTAGTATGAAAATTCATTCGTGAGGGCAAAAAGCAAAAAATTTTATTGTAAAAACTATTTAAAGTTTAGAACCAAATTGTAAGTAGAATAAGAAAAGAGAGAGAGAGAGAGAAATATTGTGTGAAAATATAGTCGGACAAAAGGGTACCTTGGTTTCATTGAACCATGCATAACTCGAAAACTACTAGTAATTTTAGAAATTCAACTTAGTACCTAGAATCCGAAAAGTTTTGTTTTTTAACCGTGACTGAAAACCGTCTGCTTTTTGTAAAAAACGGCAACAAAGCCGTAGAGGTCAAATCCGAGTTATCATAAATTAAAAGGTTATGCAACTAATTCGAATTAAAATAATACTCTATATCTCTCTTACAAATTTTTTCTTTTTTCTTCATTCTTTTTTATTCATTTTTTCTTTCTTTTTCTAATACTCTCTTACTCTATATTAATGCGTGATCGACTTTGGTCGTCGTCGTCGTCGTTTTCAGATAAATTTTTCGTTTCACGACATTTTGCACTGGAACAGTTACGCTAATTCTACTGTGTTTAACCGATTCGAATCTAACTTTCTCTGTTGTGATTCGAATTCATTACCTATTCGAATTCATTGTTGGGATTCTTAACCAATTTGAATCTAACTTTCTATGTTATGATTCGAATTTTTTTCAATTCGGTTCAAATTTTGTACATAAATCCAATTTTCGCTCGAATTAATTCGAACTTTTTGCATAACCCTTCGAATTAACTCGAGTTTAACCTTGGCGGCTCAGCCGCCGTTTTTTACAAGAGGCAGACGGCGTTTTAGCGCCGTCCCTCTTGTAAAAAATAAACATTTTATTAAGTTTCCCCTTCTTAAACTTCTTATATGAGTCACAAATGAATTTCAAAGTTTTATGGGCAGCGTAAACTGATTGTAAAAATCTAACAATAAAAAATTGTAAATAAAAAAATTACCTTGAACACACTTGAAATGAGCTGAAGTTGAAATATGTGTGGTAATTGTTGTAATGATGACTTTTTGTATTTGTAGAAATTTAATATATGATTATTAAAACAATTGTAATTAAAGTTTCAATGTTCACTTAACTATTAAAATATAGTAACAATCTGGACATAAAACCAGATTCACAACAACATTTTAATAAGATTAAACAAAACAATGTTAGCAAGAATCAAATTCAAACTGAAATAATTCATGTAACTTAAAGAACGCACATAAGCTGAATGGTACTCTGC